>JARSSU010023896.1:0-70776 GCA_029619165.1 Eurosta solidaginis
CGTGTTTATCCACAAGGACCGCCCTCCTATCACCGCAATTGGTGGTGATTCCCTTACTTTTCTCCATAGCTCTCAATTGAGTATGTAATGTTCGGTTACACCCGAACTTAGCCTTCCTACTTGTTTTTTTTAAATTTTTTAAGTAAATGCATCTTTTTATATTTTGATATCATGTTGCTTTTGAGCTGTTATAAATACGGCATGGCTCAACCGATTTAAAAGCCCTTGGTACCATTGGAATGGTATTCAAATCGGCTTTCGAAAATTTACATTGCAAAAATTTTTATTACACTGGAAAAAATTTTAAATTTAAAATTTTTTTAGATTTAATATAATAAAACAAAAAACGGAACACAACTCTCAGATGTAATCTAGGAACCATTTCCTCTACTGCAGACACATTTGTTGACGATTTTGTTGAACATATCAAAAACTGGTGTCACATCATTTCATAGCTAAGGACCAGTCCCGATTCGTAAGTGAAAAAAAAATGGCTTTGCTGCCAGGAGAAATGCTAGTTCAAATGGATTTCGCTGAAAACTATGGGTTTGTTCTACAAGATGTCATTCAAGATACCATTGGAATAATTATCAACCCACAATACATCCGTTCGTTGTGTATTACAAAGATAACGAAAAATTAATACATAGAACCTTTGCCATAATATCCGACATGATAGCATAGCAGTTAATTTGTATATTTCAACAAGTAAAGAAGGATAAGTTCGGGTGTAACCGAACATTACATACCCAGTTGAGAACTTTGGAGACAAAATAATGGAAAATCACCATATATGAAAAAGAACCTAGGGTAACCCTGGAATGAGTTTGTATGACATGGGTATCAAATGGAAGGTATTAAAGAGTATTTTAAAAGGGAGTGGGTCACAGTTCTATAGGTGGACGCCATTTCAGGATATCGACATAAAGGTGGACAGGGGTGACTCTGGAATATGTGTTGTACGATATGGGTTTTAAATGAAAGGTGTTAATGATAATTTAAAAGCGAGTGGGCCTTAGTTCTACAGGTGGACGCCTTTTCGAGATATCGCCAAAAAGGTGGACCAGAGGTGACATTAGAATGAGTTTGTAAGGTATGGGTATCAAATGAAAGGTGTTAATGAGTATTTAAAAGGGAGTGGCCTAGTTCTATAGGTGGACGCCTTTTCGAGATATCGCCATAAAGGTGGACCAGGGTGACCCAGACCTTCATCTGTCGGGTACCGCTAATTTATTTATATATGTAATACCAGGAGCAGTATTCCAGCCAAGAATCCAAGGGCGTTTGATTTCGCCCTGCAGGAATTTTGTCATTCACTTCTACCTAATATGGTAGGTGTCACATCCATTTTACAAGTCACACCCAATCCAATTACCATGTTTCATCTCTTTTTTCATATTTGGTATAGAATTATGTCATATTTATCATTTTTCGTAATTTTCGATATTGAAAAAGTGGGCGTGATCCTAGTCGGATTTCGGCCATTTTTTATACCAAGATAAAGTGAGTTCAGATATGTACGTGAAGAAAGTTAATAAAGATATGTCGATTTTTGCTCAAGTTATCGTGTTAGCGGCCGAGCGGAAGGAGATACGGACGACTGTGTATAAAATCTGGGCATGGCTTCAACCGATTTCGCCCATTTTCACAGAAAACAGTTAACGTCATAAATCTATGCCCTACCAAATTTCAAAAGGATTGGTAAATTAGATTTGTGGCCTTAAAAGTATTCTAGACGAATTAAATGAAAAAGGGGGAACCACGCCCATTTTGAAATTTTCTTTTAGTTTTGTATTTTGTTGCACCATATCATTACTGGAGTTGAATGTTTACATAATTTACTTATACGCTGTAAAAATATTATATTTTTTGTTAAAATTTGACTTTAAAAAAAATTTTTTTTAAAAGTGGGCGTGATCGTAATCCGATTTTGCTAATTTTTCCTTAGCACACATATAGTAATAGGGGTAATTTTCCTGCCAAATGTCATCATGATATCTTCAACGACTACCAAATTACAGCTGCAAAATTTTGAAATTACCTTTTTTTAAAAGTGGGCAGCGCCACGCCTATTGTCCATAATTTTACTAATTTTCTATTCTGTGTCATAAAGTCAACCCACCTACCAAGTTTCATCGCTTTAGCCATCTTTGGTAATGAATTATCGCAATTTTTCAGTTTTTCGAAGTTGTTGAAAATTATCCTGTACTATAGCACTCATCAACAGCTTTCATTTGATACCCACATTGTATAAACACATTCTAGGGGTATCCGTGTCCACGTTTTGATCTCAAGACCCTAGACACGTAGCGAAAAAAAGGTAGATTTGGCCTATTTTCAGACCTACCCAATATGCTCACAAAATTTTATGACAATCGGTTCAGCCGTTTCGGAGGAGTCTCTAAAACCGTGACAGAAGAATTTTATATATTATATAAATTGTACTTATGTATAAAATTCTTGTGAAAATGTTCGTATGTAGATAAAAAGTGATAGTTATACCATGGTAACTTTAACTACTAATTACTAGTAAATTTTTAATAACAATTAAAAATTACTTACTGATTCTCGTTGGGGAACTCCCTGAGAACCTATGTGCAAAATTTCAAAGTTCAAACACCTTTGGTTTACGAATAAAACCAATTGGTCCCTTAATGTACAGCCGATCCATAGAAACTGTTAGAAGAACGTCAAGTTTGATAAAATTGTATTTTTAAGGAAATGAAATAACTCCCAACAAAAATGAAATAACTCCCAATCTCAAAAATTATGAAATAACTCCCAAAGAAAATTTTATTGGGATTATTTCATTTGGGAGTTATTTCATTATGAAATAATTACCAGCAAAAATTATGAAATAAGTCCCAACGAATTGGGAGCTATTTCATAATGAAATAAGTCCCAATTTGTATGGAAAATATTTGGGAGTTATTTCATTTTTTTGTTGGGAGTTATTGCATTTGGGAGTTATTTCACTGCACCTATGTAAACATCCTGGGAAATTCAGAGGTTTCAAGCTTATAAAATAAGGAAGAAATTACGAAACTCCTCTTATCCAAAACGCGGTTGTGTGGGAGATATATGCTATAATGATACGATGCAGTCGGTTCTGACAAATGATCATTCAGCTTCCCACATAAACCTGTTAAAATGATAAAGAAATGCCGAAAAACCTCATTTCCGAACAATCGGTTTATGATATAAATACGGCTGATGTCGACGATTTTTTCAGACAAAAATATATGCCATATTTAAAATCATCTTGTAAAGTTTTAAGCTTTTATTAGATTAATTGAGGAAGATATGACAAAAAACCTCTATTCTCACATTAGTTCATGGGGATATATGTTATATTGGTCCAATCATGTCGGTTCTGACAAATGTCTAATCGGGCATAAACTGCAAGTATTTTTTATTATAAAATGGAAAGAGTCCACTCAGCAACTCCAAACAATTAGGACTTAGATGGGGTCTTTTTATGCTATAGCACTACACTTCGAGTCGATCCTGTCTTATAGATATCATGAACGCAGCTGGAAAGGTGATGGCCTAAGAGGATGACGTATACTACTGGTATCAGGTCTGCGATCATTGTGATGATGCGGGGTATACTGAGGAAATCTTAAGCTTTAACCTTCTTTTCCCCAAATAGTAAAAAGATAAGCTTTCTGTTGATGCCAAATACCTGAGAGTGCCTCTGACTACAAAGCTAAACTGAAAGCTAAACACGGAACATAGGGTATGCCTGTGAAAGATTGGTGAGCAAACGTTGGCTTATGGGATCAGAAGCAAAAGAGACATTGATGTAAAATGCAGCTATGCGACTTATTCTAGCATAAGGCCCACTGGTTTGGAGAAAGGCTGTCGGGGTGAAAAAAAAACGTCAAATATCTACTTTGGGTTGATCACAGGGGCGATAAGATAATATCCCTCAGGGGCTCGTGAGGCTGCGCAATGGAAATGACTTTTTATAACAACAAAAAACAAGTAAATCTTAGAAAAAAAATAATCTCGACTAAGCGAAGATTACATCAACTCTGCTTGGTCAATATAGGGAGTGGACCATGCATCTGGGCAACGAGATGGCCCCGATGAATTAGCATGATGTGAGTCGTACCTTGACTCAGAGTACCGACGGGCTTATAGGTGGTAGAGCGGACTCGTAATATCGAGCTATCTTACATTAATCTACTTATCCACCATGGAGAGATCCACTCGCAGAATTCGATAGACATATTATCTGAGCGCCATTGTCTTCATTTATTCACATAGTTAGCATCGCTGGAGTCTTGCTGGCCTGTTACCTTTTTATTTACCGCACTTTGCGTCTCATTCACATGAATCATTAGACAACAACAATTACCACAGGGATACTCAGGTTAAGTGTTACACACTGAGTTTATGCATTTATATTAAATAAATTTTGGTTCGATGAGAAAGTCATTCGCTGCGTTATACATAATTTGCGCCTAAACTGTCTTTAATAAGAGAAAGAGGTTCATAAATACATCATCCTTTATTATACTCAAAGACAAGGCGAATGCAGTACCAGGTGGTGTTATCCCATCAGCTGATTGCTTCTTCTTGATAATTTCTAAGCACGCCTTGGTACAACACATGTCGCAACGATACAAGGCAGCAGCATGAGACAGCTGATTATAAACATTTTTTATTTGATTTGATACATCAACTTCCGGCGCAGTACGATTTTGACATTTGTCCATCGAATATACAAAAACAAAGTACATGCAATTTTTATTTATGTTTGTATGTATGTCACCATGCTGCCACTTTAGATCGTTCCGCCATGGTACAGCAATATGTCAGTTAATCAGATTCAAGATTCATTTTCTTTTGAATTGAATGGCTTTTGTGGAAAAATATTATCTTTATTTTATTTATGCTCTCGTTCTGTAAGGGATGATTAAATATTCTGCAAAACTTTCTCGTAGCTCTTCGTTATAAACAAAATTTGGCATATCTATCAACTCTTAAATTTAAAATAAAAGTTAACAAAAACTCTGGTGAAACAAATAGAAGAGATTCGGATTAAATCAACAAAAAATTTAATCGGACCCAAAGTTCCAAGAAATCTTAAATATCTTAAGGTAGATATGAATCGTTGTCAAAGTTAGAATTGATTTCTTTATTTATCACCCACTTTACGCTTTTTTACTGAAAGCGAAATTGAATAAACAGAGTTGACTACTTGGTTCAAACATTTATTGTTCGTATGCGTATGTTATGTGGGGCATTTGTTAGCTCATGGTCATAATCACATCAGAGAAATGCAGTAGTGCTCCCATAAACAACAGCGAGCACGAAAATATTAGTGGCAAATTTTATCAAATTTCGTCGATTGACTTTGAATCCTTTTAACTTTTGATAATTTAAGAAAAAACTTTCATGAGTTTGAACTGAAGCTATGCAACTAATTTCAAAAACGTTCTACAAATCTCAAACAATTCGAAACTCGAGAAACTAGTACGAACATTCTGAACTTTTGTATTTACTTGAAGTCATCTGTTTCAATTTACTACATTTTTAGGAATTCATGAACACCGCTTAATAATAACTGTTATTTATTCAATTATTATTTAATCATCGTCGGCCGATTTCGTAATATATAATTTCTTATTAAAAACGATTTTTTTGTTACAAAGTACATATATTAATTGACGAAAATTTTGACGTGGAGCACGTTGAGTTTCAATAAACCGTTCACGAGTTGAGTTTCGATAAATCGTTCACGAGTTATTAATGTTTTAAAATAACATTATCAAAAACTCTAACTGTTAATAACTAATGAAAAAAGAATTTTTTTACAAAGATATTTTGGGGAGATCTTCTTTACCTCCAAACCGATTAAAACCCGTATTAATTAATGAAAAACTGAGACAATACATTTTAAAGTGGCCCACTCTGGAAATTTCGACCCTCCAGTCAATAAGTGCCCGTTTAGATAGAATATCTAGGCCACTGAGACGTAAAGACCTCACTTGACGAACAGAGACCACGCAATCCTAAAAGCTATTAACAGCAATTTAGAGTATTCCAGTGAAAACTTTGTTCGAAGTTTTATAATTCCTTTCTTCATCGCATTGGCGGAAAAACTGGCACGCTTTGTGTTGGTGAATATATCGCACACCTAGATCAAAACAGCATTCAGCTAAAAAAATCGCAATATCCAGAAAACTCGAAAAATTGACTGCCTCTCGCTTATGCGTTAATGCAATTATAGTTTTTACACAGTCTTTTTTCGTTGATTAGTGGAGGTAGTGTACACAGTTGTGTAGATATTGATTGGGAAGTCGGAAAATACTCATAGGTTCGCAATTTCAGATTTTTGAGTTAGCTCTCTATTGACCTTGGTGTGCGATATGCGATATATACAGGAAGAATGTTATGTCCATGCGCATGCAGTTCGCTGGCACACAGTTTTGTGTGTTAGCATAGCTTTGTGTGGTTTACGAATATGACGTGTACATTAGCATATTCATGAATAAAAGTGAAATCAATACAAATCATTTTGCAAATATTTACAAATTTATAAATAAACAAAAGAAGAAAGCCGCAAACTCATCTCAGATATTTGTTGATGTCGCATGAAAGATGTTTGTAAAATGAAAAATAAATATGTCCACTATGTGAGTTTAACTTCGGTTGTAACCGAGCATTATATATACAGTTGTGAGCTTTTACCGTACAGTTAATTTAGCTTCAGATTTTCGACCCTAAATATTGTCAATTTATCAATTATAACTGATTTGGTTAAATTTTCTCAGAAATTTCTAAATCTCATTAGCTGGGAAATATATGTGGCAAATTTTGTTACGATATGTTCATTATTTTCGTGTTATGACCCCGAAACATTGGAAAATGCTTAGTCAAAATAGGGACAGTGCCACATCCATAGCGTTAAAAGTTTGAGCCTAACTTGTAAACCATTCATCGGTTTAAGCAAATTTTCTAACTATTTTACCCAAAATTGGATATCTCGCAGCCTTTTTAAATTTGATTCGGTCTATAATATAATACTCAACATCGTTTAAAAAAATAATTCTGATTTTTCCCGAAGTGATCCGGCCATAATCGTTAAAACGGTAAAGCGGCAATTGAATAAGTAATATCCAAAAAAGATCTTTTAATCCCTCTAAGTAGTTTCGAAATAGTCCTGAGATGCTCCCAATGTGAAAGTTAAAAGCGATCCTTAAATTTCACGAAAATTTCACTGAAAAAGTTTTCTGGAATTGTGCAACTAAAAGGGACAAGTTTAAGACATGCGTGGCATATCTCTCCCTCTCTCTCATTGTACAGGGGTTTAACTTCGGCTGGAATTGCCTCCTGGGCTTACTGATTTTGATTCCTAGGCTTTTTTGATGGCTACGTGCATCTCCGTAGTCGTGATGGTATTTGTGTACTGTTCTTTTGTCTCGCCACCACCTGGCCTCTTTCACCATCAAAGCGCGGTCGCACATTTTTCTTCGTCCAACGACAATTCCTTCGCCAAATGCAATTATTATTTCCTCGTTATGTTTTGTAAGAATTCACAAGGCCTGCGCTGTTGTCTAGAGCGTACCGGCACCAGCAAGGGGTTACGGGTTTGAATATGCTCTCGGCTCGTTTGTGCTTGTTTACCAGCTGTCAGATCTACGTATTTAGTTCCCCTATTTCGTCACGTTACAAGCTTTCTGTCGCAAAAATCACATTTCCGCTAGTGCTAGACATTTAGCTGGGAAATTCAGGTTGCTGGTCCACTTCAGAAAAACAGGTATCTTAATATTAGGCTACGTAAAAGTCTACCTATATATAGCCAAAATTTAGGCATATCATACCATAAATAACATATTTCGAAAAATTTGGTCACTAGTCCATTCAAATGAAAATAACCAAGGCAAAAGGCTTCCAACGTACCAAACTTTCGAAGAAGGTTTTGCGCATAAAAATGAAAAATGTATTTTACTTCATTATAATCTTCCACATCTCTTATATCTAATATATCTCACCCAGGGTGGATTAAAAGAGGTGATAGCAGGGGATATAGCCCCGGGCCCCAGAATCGGGAGGGCCCCGCAAGCTCGAATAAATAATATCATATTACGTATTTGCGTACACATAATTAAATTTTGCGCCTCAAAATTTATATACAATAGTAATATGGAAAAGAATACACGCACTCGTTAAGAATAAGATAATATAAGCAGGCACGTTCAGAGTTCGGACTATAGTAAGTATATCATAACATATACTCATTGTAATCTAAACCCACTTGGAGGTTTACCGCAGAAGCGGGTTGAACGTCGATGCATGTTTAGTTCGCGAAAAACGTCATAGTTGTGGCACTTCAGTAGGAGCCGCGGCGAGCGGGCACCACTCGATACTTGTTTAATGTTTATTTTCGGTGAAAAACAACGAAAGACGAAGTTCGTACTAGTGATGGACGATATGGCGATTTTCAACTATCAGTGAAAATAGTATGGCGATTTTTGAATAGCGGCTATTTTTATAGCTATAGCGATTTTTAACAAGCGAATGTGCAATTTCTATTCTTGGATATAAAAAAGGAATGTTGAAGTTTGTGTACGGAGTAGTACTGAATCATGTAGTTAAGATTGAGAATGTTTTTATGGCGATTTTCTGGAATAGCATTTTTCAAAGATTTAACGCGACTAGTCAATATCTTCAAAAAGTTAATGTAGACTAAATCTCTGCTAATAACATGCTACTTTCACTAATAGATTTTGTTCAAGATTTGCGTGAGAGCTAAACAATTGAGTAGTTTTGTAAATCAAGAATATTCTGCTAATGATAAAAGAAAAATCCCTCGTAAATTTACAGACAAGGAAGTACAGGTCGATAGTTTAAGTGCGACTAATATTTTAGGATAAATACATTTTTTGTTATTATAGATAAACTTGCTGCCGAGTTGCAAAACGAAGTGAAGCATACTATAACCATATTATCAACTTATTTAGTTTTCTTACTCAATTATTATTCATAACATCAGGTGAATTGGAAACTAAAGCAACAAATTTGATAAAAGTTTATTCGGATGATTTGCAAAATTACTTATTATTAGAACTCAAAGAGTTTATACCCCGCTTGTAACTACAGTCTAAAGGTTTTTTCTCTAAAGAACAGAAAAATTATATAACGAAACAAAACAAATTCTGTGCCCTTTGCAAGTTCTTAATTGGATTGTAAAAGCAGGCCGGACGAGAGGGGGTGCTGAGGGCGTCATTTACCCCGGGCCCGGGCTTTGGAGGGGCCCGGGAATCTCAAATGCTATCCAAGCTTTTGCTTACAGAAAATAAACAAACCACTCCTTTAATCACCTTTCGTGAATAGCAATCATTTTAAATTTCAACAAATTTTATAAATCTTTTAACGTGTCTGCACCCCGCATAGTGTTGTTGGTTTTTGGCGTCGGCTTTGTAGCATAAAGTTGAATTCGTTCTCTGTTGCAGCGGAAAAATTCGTAAATGCAGCAAAAGAATGATAGGATATCCTTAGGCATAACGTTCCAAGCTCTCTCCATAAACTTTCAGACACAAGCTGGTCAGCTAGAGTTGAGGTAGTTAAACCTTTTGCAAGTCATAGCCAAGGATTGATGCAGGCACTAAACGAGTTACTTGGGCTAAATTTTCCAGCGGAAACATATGGTGATGTTAATGGCGTTTTTCAATACATCAAGTTTGATCTCTGAATTAAATCTGATCAGAAATCAATGGAAAAACATTTTATGTGAATGCAAAAACAGTCGCCACTGGATTGGGAATCTCGCCAAAGTTTTCTGACGTTCGAAAAAGGAATCGCAAAGGACATTTTTACGAATGTGAAGAGAACGAGATGATCAACGACGATCACGAGACTGAACAAACCAACAACAGAACAACACTTTGGTGATAGTTGATGCGGTTATTGCAGGTATTACCAAACGATTTGCTGTCATGAAAAATTTGAAGAACACCTTTTCTTTTTTGTGGAAATTTGGATATATGGATGAGGTTTCAATACGAGAAAATGCCGTTCATTGTCAGCAAATATAATTCAGAAGTTTCCGAGAGTTTAGGAGATGAAATGATCCACTGATGCACATTTACTCAGCAAATTTTAATGAAAATCTGTCACCATTTGAATTGTTGAATGCTATCTGTGCTCTAAATCTAGCTACAATTTTCCTAACATTTGTGTTGCTCTACGTATTTTTTGCACCACACCTGTTACAGTAGCTAGTGCTGAACGTTCCTTCAGTGTTCTTGCAGGGATAAAGAACTTCCGTCGATCGTGTTCAACTCAAGAATGTCTTGCAGGACTTGGCATGCTCTGCATTGAAGCACCAACAGCGAGACAGTTGGATTTTGACACTATCATAGATGATTTCGCAGCTGTTACGGCCAGGAAGGCCCACTTGTGTTAATTAAACTCTTTTAGTATAACAAATTGCTACCAAAAAATATTTGTATTGCAATTTAAAGAAATTTATTTCATACAGTTAATGCAATATTTAAATAAAACTCTATAAGTAATAAACAACTAAATAAATATTTTATGAATTATATGTATATTTCTATGTAAACATATTTACTCATATGTTGGTTTCTATGAATGTGTAGATAAATTAAATTTCGTAACTATATTCATTCCCAGCCAGCATTTTTAGAAAATTTTGATATAAAAATATTTAAATATCATACATACCCCAAGATGATCAAAAACGTTCAAATTTAAAAGCATTTTTTTGTTTCGAAAATTAATGCATCGTCGGGAGAAAAATGTACCTTAAATGTGATTATTCTTGAATAATCATTTATGATTCCTATTTAGAAACGCTTTTTATTCATATCTGATATCATTGTAAAATTGTGCTTTAATTGTTTTAGAGTAATATTTGACTGCTTTTCACATCATTTTCTGATCATATTAGTGAACATATTTCATTCGTTTTGCTTGAGATTTTTAATCATTTTTGATTGCGATTATGATGCATTTATTCTTCCTATCTCATTCCAAAAAAGATACTACATAATAATCTTATTTCATCAGGTGAAGAAAGCAAGCGGAAGTGAGCTATTTGAACCAAACCACAGGCCACTCGCAAACAAACTTGACCGATATACACCTGCGACTACAACATCCAACATCAGCTATGATCGTCAATATCTTAAAATACGATACGTACGGGATGTTGAAGACATATCCAGGTACATATGTCAAGAGAATTTCACTTACCTGGGGTTCAAATAGCTCACAACTCTTTGTATTGTCCAACTATTATGTATTTTCTGGGAAGCTGAAGTGGAGAAATGGTTGAGGAAATCTTCAGTCGCGAGCAGCGTTTGCATTATATTGTCTTGAAGAATATCTTAATAATAAAATTTTTATATACATATTTTTTCTGAACTTCATGATTGAAAAAATGTGTGTATGTGAAAAAATAAGATTTTTAATGAAAATTAAAATTTTAACAGGTATAAAATTCATTATTCAATCAACAAATATAGCCAGAAAAGATTCAGAAAGCTGAATTAAAAATGATTATAAATTTTGATACCTAAAGTAAACACATTTGATTCAAATGTGATTCCAAAATGTGATAAAAAACTATATTCAGTTTTTGATAATCAAAGGTAAGCATAATTGATTATTCTTTTTGTTGGTTTTTATGAAATATTAAAATTTTATCATCAAAGGACTTCAAAAATGATTCCAAAAAGTGATCGAAAAATGCTTTTCAGTTTTTGATCGTCAAAAGTATTCATATTTGATTATTTCTTTTGTTCAATTGTATGATAACTCATTATTTATTCAGAAAGAGTAATCAAATTGTATTTATATGTAGGGAAATTCAAAATTTAATCGCCTAAATGCTAAGTGGGTTGCTCATCTTAAGTGGGCCCCATATTCACTTTATCCCCGGGCCTCGTAAATCTTTAATCCGCCCCTGATCACATCGCTTTTTTGTGGCGCCACTAATATTGGCGGCCACCGTGGTGTGATGGTAGCGTGCTCCGCCTATCACACCGTATGCCCTGGGTTCAACTCCCGGGCAAAGCAACATCAAAGTTTTAGAAATAAGATTTTTCAATTAGAAGAAAATTTTTCTAAGCGGGGTCGCCCCTCGGCAGTGTCTGGCAAGCGCTCCGATTGTATTTCTGCCATGAAAAGCTCTCAGTGAAAACTCATCTGCTTGCAGATGCCGTTCGGAGTCGGCATAAAACATGTAGGTCCCGTCCGGCCAATTTGTAGGGAAAAATCAAGAGGAGCACGACGCAAATTGGAAGAGAAGCTCGGCCTTAGATCTCTTCGGAGGTTATCGCGCCTTACATTTATAGTAATATTGTCATTGTAGACTATTATGAGCTCTTACAAATACGATGACTTCGTGAAGAGCTAAAAGATGTCTTAACAGCTAAAATAAGACATTAGCACCATAATTGGCCAGGCTTAAAGCACTTATTGAAAGTGAATGAATAAGCGTCATTTAGTATGAACGCAAAAGCCAAACAAAATTTCCAATAAGCGGACAGGCATCAATATAAACCCGCTAGCATAGAAGAAGCTGTCAAAAACATAAAAACCTAACAAAGGTTATGAACCTCTTGATTAATGGCTGTCGGCTATAACTTACGCGTCCAAATAAAAGCGTGAATAGGCAGATGACGAACTTTTTGCATTAACACTCATGTTGTGAATATTTAATTTACTCACACATTTATTTACTCTAAAAAGTCGAAAAGATAGCAAATACTCATACTCATATTAGGGAATGGCTCATTTGGGATAACAAGCAATGGCTAAAGTGAATGTAAAATGTGATTATGCAGTGAGAGTAGCCTCGAGTATGAGTACTTATGATTCGAAGACGGATGATTAAATATGATTAATTTATTGGACTTGCATGCACTGAGATTTCTTCGCTCATGTCGCTTTATCTGTCTGTGGATTTTACGTACATATTTCTACTTGACATTGTACGTGTCGTCCTGATATTGTACGAATCGTCTTTTATTTGTTCTATTTGTTTGTTTAACGTGCCACAAGAAAGTAACTGACCAACAAATATTATAGTCGAGCTGAAATTTACATTTATTTATGTACAAGCTCGAAGCAAAACAGGGCACGTGTGCATACATCGACACAGTCCTCCTCTATCGTACGTGGCGGACGTGAAACAAAGGTAGGAAAAGGACAGGCGGTACCATACCAAAGGTTCGAGTACGGAACAAATAACATAACAAATTCTTCACCGGTAAGTGGCTTTACCTCAAAGAGGAGAGTTACTTTGCGGGCGCTCCTCTCCCCCATATTTAATAAAACGGTTGAGACTGACTCACTGCAAACGCTTAGTCGGATAAATCGATGTGTGAGCGGACCGCCGTTCCAAGCAGAGCAAAAACGAGAAGGATATGAAATAGACTGCTCTTACCCGTAAAGCTTGCTAAGCCTTCGGTGAATATTTTTGCTGCAAAAAACAACAACACAAACGAGAAAAAGCACCTTTGGGCTGAATAAAGAGGCACCGATCAGCTCAAGACGATAAGCTTGCCTTTGCTGCGAAAATTGCTCAATATAAAGTGGTCTATATGGACAAGGCATGAATATACAATTATGAAAAGTCGATGAGCTCCAAGAGCGAGGAAGCAACTACCTCGAAATCTACATGACAGAAAAAGAAGGGATATACCAAAAATAGAGAGGACAGATGATGTAGGGATTAGCTAAAGGGAGTAACATCAACACCCCCTCTTTCTCGGAGAGGGCAAAGGAGGAAGTGATCTTATAAGGTCTGATCTGCCGTTCCCAGTGAACTGCAGGTTTGTTTGAAAATAAAAGCCATTATTTTGCTTTTGAAACATGCCAGAGTAAGAGGCATTTCAAAATCACCCCGATGGGCCATAACTGATTAGTCCAAAATCACTCCAATGTGGTCAAACAAGTGCCCTTCTCGTTTCCAACCATTTCAGAACGTTTTTTCTCTCATTAATCAGCGATATGCTCTTAAGGCGCTCCCGAAGCTCAGCACTTTGGTAGAATTTCGAGTTTTGGTAATGGTTTGTTGTTGTTGTAGCGATAAGCACACTCCCTGAAGGCCTTGGGGAGTGTTACCGATGTTGATAGTCCTTTGCCGGATGCAGATCCGGTATGTTCCGGTAACAATCACCATAAAGGTACTAGCCTGACCATCTCGAGAACGATTTGGTATGAGCACATGCAACCTTCTAGGCCATTCCGACCTGCCACCCCATAGATCAGGAGTTCGGGGGTCGCTAGAGCCTGGCTGTTAATGAAACAGGATTCGCTACGGGTAGGTGAGGTTGACAATTTTGTTGGAGAGATATACATTGCATTGGCAACTCTTGAGAGGGCTGAGTTACAAAACCATTTTGGTATTTTAGTCGCCTCTTACGACAGGGTATATCTATCTCACCCTCTTTATACCCTACGGGTTCTGTCGACAGATCTTTTCTGTACTGTTCGACACTTCTTCTTTGTACCCGTATGGGAATGTCCGACAAGCCCTTTTGTATTCATATGGGTAGTGTCGGACATATTCTCTTCGTACCTCTACGGGCATTGTCATACAAGTCTCTTTTGTTCTCCCATGGGTACTGTCGGACAAGTCCTCTCTCTACCCGTACTGATTTATTCTTATTTCTTTTCATATTGGTGTTGTAGAATAATAAAGACAAAACAAATATTACGATAATGAAACATATGGTCCTAGTTTTAGGTTCGGTATCTTCTTTTATTTAATTATTTATTTTATTAATTTTGTTGCTGTTTGTTTTTATTATTTTTGTCAGTTGGCTAAACAAATTTCAAACTGACTAATGCCAAATATATTTCAAAAGGCACTATAGGGCATCAATTATTTATTTTATTATTTATTTATTTATTAAACATTTCTTAATGCATATTTTAAATAAATTACAATATTGAAAGAGCACATTCTATTACTCTATAGCATAAGAAAGGTACATGGCATTTTTTATATTAAATTTTTAAATAGTATTAAATGCCAGTTCACATATTAAAATTCTTTTTCAGTGTGGGGTGTATAGTTTTTAATAATATTATAGAATAAACTCATAATAATTCAGATAATTAGTTAAGATTACGATAGAGAAACAGTTGATATAGTTAAAAAAGTTACATATGACTTACAACAACGTCCTCAGCAAGGCTTCTAGATCGTAGTGGCTAAAACTAATCAGATACATTTTTATTTTATTTTGAAATAGGTTAAGATTTCTTATAACTTGTACAGAAGTAGGGAGAGTGTTGAACATTTTGCACGACGTGTATGTATAAAAACTTCTGAAGTGAGATGTCCTAGCATGCGGGATTTGTACCGATGGAAGCAGATTGCTCCTAAGGTTGTAGACTTCAGACGGATAACTTTCTAAGTACCCCGATCTAATAAAGAACGTTTTTAGGACTTTAAATAAATATAGATGACGACATGGTAGTATATCTAGTCTCCTAAAGGATATCATAGCGTGAGACCTGTAGTTTGCGCCACATATGCGTCTTATAATTCCCTTTTGGAGTGTTACAATGGGTGACAACTTACTAGCCGAGGCGCCACCCCAGCAGGTAATCCCATATTGAAGTTTCGATTGGACTAGACCATAGTAAACAGCTTTTAGAGTGGACATAGTGCAACACTTTTTGAGACGATAGAAGTGACGGGTAGTGTACAGAAAGTAATGTTTTAGTTTCTGAATGTGTGCAGACCAATTTAAATGATTATCGATTGTAATGCCTAGGTATTTGAAATTTTCAACAACATCAATCCTGAAGCAGTTATCACTGCATTTAACGTTGGTTGCAAATGAACTTTTCGTGCCATTCAAAGTGCACACCATATGATGCATGTTAAAACGTGCGCATTCTGCTGAATGAAAAAAAAGATCACAAACCTCAAATTCTTTGGGAGCAATGCTAAAATACATCAACTTCGTTTTGTTACTAACTAGTAGCTTGTGTAAAGCAAACCAAGTCCTCAGCATATGTACATCGTGGCTAATATCACATATTAGTTCGAAGTAACTCGTTGTACTATACGCAATGGCAAGATCATCTGCAAAGGCAGTCGTTTTGCCCTTCAATGGAATTGAAAAAATTGAATTAATATAAATGAGGAACAGTACCGGGCCAAGGACAGAGCCTTGGGGTACGCCCAGATTAACTTCCTGCAGGCTACTGTAGTAACTACCCACTTTAACTTTTTGTATTCTATTAGACAGATAAGATGTAAACCATTTGTACATAAAGCCACGAAAACCTGCACTATGTATTTTTTCCAGAAGTATATTCCTGTCTACCATATCAAAAGCTTTTGTTATGTCGACAAATAAACCAGCACAGTTACTTTTACTATCTAGAGCTTTGTACACCTTTGAACAGAAATCTAGTAGAGCGTCCTCTGTTGAGAGTCTGGATCGAAATCCGAATTGCATGGGGCTGAAAAAGTTCGATTTATCTAGAAAGTTCACAACTCTATTTTTAACCGCCTTTTCAAATACTTTGGAAATCGATGGGAGTAGAGATATGGGCCTGTAGTTACGTGCGTCCCTCTTATCCCCTTTTTTGAAGATCGGGATTACAATGGCACATTTAAGATCATCAGGAAAAACACCCTGAGTTATACTTTTATTGAATAAATGTTTCAGTATATCTACTATATTGAGCGATATTTTTTTTAATAAACTATTTGAAATACCGTCATCGCCGCAAGAGCTAGAGTTGGTCAATGTTTTTATAATTTTAGCGATTTCGAAGCTGGATATGGGGTTAAAAAAGAAACTATTAGTTGCAACTTGGCATAAGGGTAGATTGGCTGCAAACTGACAATCACAAAGGGTTGAACTTGAATTACCAATCGAGGTAAAGTATGTATTAAATTTGTTAGCAACTTCTTCTGGGTCTGTAGTCAGCTGGCTGTCAGCACGTAGGGTAACTGGCTCGTGGCTCCCTACACTGTCCCGGTTTAGGAAACTGTGGATGACGCCCCATTCTTTTCTGGTATTGCCCAAAGCTGAGTTAAACTTGTTTTTAAAAATGTATCGCGCGTAGTGCGTATTGCTTTATTGGACTGATTGCTAATTTTATTGTAGCGAGAGCGAAGCTTCCTACAATTGGGATGCTTAGCACATTTTTTGCCTAACTTATTTTTGAACTTTATTTTCCTTAATAGATCTCGGGTAATCCAAGGTTTAAGCCGCAGAGCTTGTTTACGCTGACTCACATTAAGAGTGCAGTTATTGACATGCACTTTTAAAGTGTTTAAAAATACACCATAAGCCGCCGATACGTTACTTTCCGCGTACACGTCTGACCAATTTTCGAGAAGAAGCTTGTTATTCAGTATCGTAAAGTTTACCTTACAAATCGATTTACGAGCGCGGTTGATACTTGGTTTGCCTGACGTAATACCAGTAATATACCCCAATGTGGACAAAAGAGATCAATCGCAGACCGCTCTCTTTAGGGATATATCGCACGATTTTTTGCAGGGCTATTCAATATATTTCGTCCAAAACCTCCTTTCCCTAGTTTGTCTGATTTGTAATTTGTAGAAAATTATGTTAGTTTTTTCTTCAAGGATTGCTTTTATGAAAGATAGTGCTTTTATGAAAACTGCTGCAGAATTGCATAAATTTTTTAAGAAATGGATAAGCTTTGCAAGTCTTTTGTGTAGGTATGTACACATAGATACATGATTTCTTTCACAGGTTGTGCTATATTTCACATGAAATTTTTTAGCTACAATTAATAACAAATTATAAATTCTCTTTCTTGTGTGTCATTATTTTTTCTTTTTATTACACCAATATCTAACCTTTCATTTTAACAATGGAATAAAACGATTTCATTTCGAAAACTGGATTTGATGGGGCCAACAATTTTACCCATGTACTCACCTACATGTATTTGCAGTGATCAAATCACATCCATTGATACATATGTACATATTTATTTATTTATAATAAGAGATCACAGCTAATATTGGATGTCTACTTTTTAAACGTACTCGTATCATGCATGAATGAATTACTTTCACATGTCATAGCTGGCAATAAACATTTTCAAGAAAATACTGACCACAACATGACAAATGTGCTAAACGAGTTAATAGGGGGACTCATTTAACCTTATAAATGCCTTATAAAGTGCGTAAACGAACTGCCAAATTTTGTATGAAAAATCATTTACACAATTTGTATAAATTTACGCGCATATTTCATTGTGTAAACGCGGTAAACTCAAAGGAATGCAACCATCCAAACATAATTGCCGTCCTTTTCATCAGAAATCTTCGACATCAGCAAGTCATTTACAAGAATTTCATAGTAAAGATGTTTTACTTTTGATTTTTCACTTAATCTTGGCAATTTTTAATTTGTATAACAATCAAACATTTTTTTTGGCAATAATACAGCTATTCGACAATTAAGTTTATCAGGAATATTACTAGGTGCGTTTATATAACGGCGTGTGTAAATGGATATAATTTTACACGTTATAAACTTATATGCTTTAATGAGTCCCCCTAATAATAATAATTGAATGTCGATATGTGAGTACATGTTGGTATGAGTACTTTTTAATTTGCTTATAAATTGTTTGTTATATGCTGGAAAATAATTATAAGAAAACCAAAGTTTAACTTTTTTGGTGGATTTAATAAATGCTTTCTTTTTTAGCATAACTTCGAAATCGATATTTTCAAACCAAAATTAGTGTTTAATTTGCTCTCAAGATTTCTCTCTACTTTACTGTAAGTTATTTATACTCACTGGCAGAAATTTATTTACAACTAATCATAACGCCGGTTTTTGACCCTTACTGCATCTTATGCTGAATTTGCGTTACAGGATGTGTCTGAACCAACTTTAAATACAAAGTCAAAGAACATCTTATATATTTTTATACCTTTCATGAACATGGAAATGGTATATTAACTTTGGTCCGATGTTTGTAAGGTTGAGAAATATAGAAGATAGACTCACCATTAAGTATACCGAATTGATCAGGGTGACGAACTGAGTCGATATAGCCATGTCCGCCTGTCCGTCCGTCTGTCTATTTGAACGCAAACTAGTCCCTAAAATTTTGAGATATCTCAATGAAATTTGGCACAAGGATGCATTTTTGTATTATATTAGACATTTGTCGGATCTGGTAGGATCGGCCCACTATAACATATATCTCCCATACAACCGTCGTTCAGATAAGACGATTTTGGTCATTACTGCCGCCATTTAGAAATTATAAACGTGAAACTCGGTGATATATATTCTAATACATCATAGAACTTATCCTGAAAAAATCACTTTGATCGGAGCTATATATAGTTATATCCCATACAACCGATCGTTCAGATAGAAATATTTTTGGCCATTTATCCCTTAATTTAGAAAGTATAAACGTGAAACTCGGTGATATATATTTTAATATACCACAGAGATTTTGTGAAAAAATCACTTTGATCGGATCTATATATAGTATACAACCGATCGTTCAGATAGAAAGATTTTTGACAATTTCTCCCTTAATTTCCAATATAAAAACGTTAAACTTGGTGATATTTATTCTAATATATCATAGAAGATTTCATGAAAAAATCATTTCGATCGGAGCTCTATATAATATATATCCCATACAACCGATCGTTCAGATAGAAATATTTTTAGCCATTTCTCCCTTAGTTTCCAATATAAAAACGTGAAACTTGGTGATATATATTCTAATATATCATAGAAGATTTCCTCTAAAAAGCATTTCGATCGGAGCTATATATAATATATATCTCATACAACCGATCGTTCAGATAAGGATGTTTTTTGAATTTTTTATTTTATATTTATCTCCAAAATAGTTTAGGTATGTACATCTGTTCACTATATATTTCTTATCTTATACATCCGATTATTTGGAGATTACGAACGGGATAAGATTATTGTTCAGCCCCATTCATAAAAGGTATGAAGTCTTCGGCACAGTCCCTTTGCCGTAGATTTTCATTAAACATGTATGTGCATACATTTCTATAGGTGTCTTTTATACAACGTTTTTTCCTTAATTTTCTTTATTATCATTTCATTATTACTCGTATGCACTATAACCAATCTAATTATTATTATTGTATCGCGAGTATTTATTGGTTTTGGGTCATAAATTTTAATACTCATTTGCGGTTGTATTGGTTTTAGCGATTTTTTGCGTACAATTTCATACTAGCTTATAATAATAACGCACCTCATAATCCCTACTTTGAGAGTACTAACAATACCTAATCCCGACAGTTTTCAGAAACTCCGACAAGACACAATACAAACATAAAAAATCCCGACATAATGAAATCTCGGCAGGACAATATCCCAAAAGCATAATATCCCGACTATGCAAAAATCCCGACAACTCTAAATCCCTACAAATTTACTAAAATTTAGTTATTACACATAACGCCTACGCAGAAAGGTGTTCTGCGCAGATACACTGTGGATCGCGTAGACGGTGTTTCATGGCCGAAGGTCGCGTCGGGATTTTGTGTTTCAGGATTTTGTATTTCGGGATCTTGTAAGTCATGTGCTTCCAATAATAATATCAAATGTTGTAACTTTCGCATTTTTTTTGCGGTATTTATTGAGAAAAACATACAAATATTTCTCACACAGTTATCGATGCATATTGTACTATGTACCACTGTATATTCAAGTTCATGTTTACTCAGAGTATGAATGGCCAAGTTGCCTACAATGGAAATTGTGTTAATAATGCTTATTATAATGCCAATGCGAAAAAAAGTTGTTAAAAATGTTGGCATTGATAATAAATATTATCGAAATTTTAATTTCCTTTGCATTTTCTGGTTAAAGTTATCAATTATTTATGGTGGTTAGGTAAATGTTTTTTGCAGTCCATTTGATACTTTGAGTGATAAATTGTGGTCTACTACTACATACATACATACATACCATCGCGACGTTCCAGTTACCTCAATTTGTTTTTATTATATTTTGTTTGTTTGTTTTGACATACAATTTTCATAAAATGGTTATTTTGTATAAGAATTCTAGAGCTTACGATTTCTTCTCGGACATTTTTCGAGACTCGAGAAACTGAGAACTTGGCCTCTCGCTAGATTCTCCAATCCTGATCGCAATCGTCTCGAACTTCAATTTAGTTTGTGCATTAATTGAATGTCGAAAAGCTCGCTGACGCAATGAGTATTTCGAGATTCTCGCGAGAAGAAGAAGACGATGTTGTTATAATTTTTTCAGTATATCGTTGGTTCATCATGACGTTGTAGTTACCTCGCTATTTCGGTCCCTGAAAAATTATTTGTCCAGAAGCCCTTGTAGCTCTGCCGCTGCCTTCAAGAATGTGAGCGGATACACTTGTAGTTCCTAAGCAATTGCTTAATAGTAAAGGGAGAATATCTGGATTAGCAAGGAGAGAATAGAATAATAAATAAATAAATGTAAGTCGCGATAATCTCCGAAGAGATTTTAATCCGAGCTTCTCTTCCAATTTGCAACGTGCTCCTTTATTTTTTTAAAAAAAGACACTCGGATTGTTTGCCAAATCACTGCCGACCCCAGGCGACGCAACTTAAAAAAACTTTTTTCTAATTGAAGAAAATTTTTTCAAAATTTTCGGTGTTGCTTTGACCGGGAGTTGAAACCACGATATTCGGTGTGGCAGGCGAACGGATACAAGCGACTAGTCTGTCAACCGGTTAGTCGAAAAAGTCGGTGTTAAGAGGGAAATATCCTGAATTTGCCCTGTTTTTTAAGGTATATTAAAGCGAATTGAATAGTTATCTCTGAATGAGCTTAAAAAATATTTCTCTTAGAAATTCTAAAAAATTAACTGGGACCTGAGATAACAGACAAGAGAGAGAGAACTTTAAATTTGCATACGAGATAACTTTCCACGTTCCTGCCCGATAAAAACCTCAAGCCAAAGAGCCCTTTGTCATTGGAGTCTCTTAAATGGACAGCTCTCCAACTGAGCTAGAGTAAGAAAGTTTCTCTAGGACTGGGAGCTCTACAAGGTGGGTTTTTATTTTGAAAAATCTGAAATGAAGAAAACCAATCGGAATTTATGAAGGAATGCCAACTTGGGTAATTTCAGCGATGTGAATTGTGGCTGGGCGATTAGTAGTGAGGAATCTGTGAATTTTCTGTTGTATAATTAATTAGTTATTGTCGTTGCACGGGAGTCTTTACCTGCACTGCTGACGATTTTGGGCTCCGCGGGAATGACGGTAATCTGATCGCCTGAAAGCCTTTGTGGATATGTTTCAAGTTCTACAAGTATCTGTACCAGAGTGGCGCTCCTTGAATTCATTAACTATCTACGGCGGAACGGAAGTATCGCGGAAGAGTAAGGTGGGGCTAAAGTGAAGGAAAAGATGCCAAAGGTACAGTAGTTTATGGTGGTAAATAAGCTTCTGGTAGGGCTATAGCCAGTGGTTATTGCGTGGTTCCTTGAAGAGTGAATATTTGAACACCGAGCTCGATGGTTTACCGCGCTTACGGTTTGTAGGGATATGTAGAAAATGAAAACCGCGATTTCAAGCTGCGCGATCAGCGAATAGCCAAACTTCTATTAAAGCCCTTCGTTGCACTGTGCTTCGATCGAAGGTGACCTGAGATTATCTGTCTTTAGATCAGTGATCACCAAAATTGAAACTGTTGTTGTGTTAGTAAGAGTAAAATCATTGCAGTAGTATATGGGCCTAGTCGCTTATTAACGAGCAACGAAGCAAGACAAATGCACACATGCTTGTTAAAAATCAAAAATAATTCGACGTTGCTACTGGCCCTTTTAAGCGACTACTAAACGAAAGAGAATAATAATATGTGTGAAGTGAGCGCGAATAATTATTTCCCGAGCTGACGACGTCTGATTTAGATCAAATAGTTACCACGCCATATCAGTAACCCATGCAACTATCTGGCAGATATCTTAGCCCGCAAGGTTACATCTCACAGAATGTTCATGGTTCCGTGCGTAGAGTATAAATATATGTATATAGCATAAAGTCAGATAAGAAAAAGCTGTGCAGATACACCCATTTGCATAGTAGAGAGATTCTTTGGCCGGAAAAAATGAAATGCTGTCTGTTGCAATTTTTCTGATCACCAGGGGCTCATATATCAATGGTGTTTTGATGGTCCGGCCACAGTCCAATAAGAGTCATGTGGTGCATCTTAGTATACTGCGAAAACTTTTCTGCTGCAGCTACATCAAATATAGTGGGGTAGAATCATTGGGAGGTTTCATGCTTACCGTCCAACTTTTAACAGAATTAAGCGAAAGTATTTCGATTTGCGCTCACTGCACGCTCCGGAAGATTTCTCAGCTTATATATATATAGGTTACGTGACCGATTTTTTTGTAGTTAAACACCGAGACTTCATATTGTCCATACGAGCTTTCCTACCTGTAGCTCTAACATAACGGTACCATACTCCCGCAGTAGCCCTCATTTGAGGTTTACTGCGGCTAATAAACCGAGTTTTGTGATTTTTAGGACGTCGCCGTTACTGAAGTACTAAAGTATAAGATTATTGATTTCGCTTATAACAATAAAATTTTATTGCAACGAGTAGGTATCGCAATGTGAAGTTCATAATACTTGTCTATTCAGTTATCCGGCTCATGTAGTTTTTATTTAAAGTACACCAAGTTAGAGCAAAGCAAATACCAACAATTCAAGTATACGTCGTTACGCATATTGCACGGAACTATGCTCCAATAGTCATGACCGCCAAGTGGACCAAAACGTGGGAAAAGCCGCAAGCTTGTAGTGCATGTACAATAACATTAACATGCTTAACATTTGAAATTGTGTGGTGGTGAGAAAAAATGAAAATATGTGAGAGATAAAAGGAAATATCACAAAGAAAGTAACTTAATAAAACTATAGAAGAAACTTTAAATGTTTCCCCTTTTTAGAGTTTTTGTCAAATGCACTTCAAGTAATTACAAATATGAAAGTGTGGGACAATATTGTAAGCCGATGGGAGTATCAACTTTTTACAACGGTATTTGTTAAAAGATTATGATATTCCAATGAAAGTGCGTGAAAATATTCTACTAACTACATATATGTGACCAGGAACCATGAAACGACTCTATTGTTGCGAAAACAAGTTTTCGAGAAAACAAAACGCGTTAAGTTTTTGTTTAGCTTGACTCTGTGTAGCGCCCGGCCGTTTGTGAACGAATTTTGTAAGAATTTGTAAAATTTAAATCAACTTCCCGATAAGCTACAAGCTTCAAACTTGGAATATAGTTCAGAACCCGATGACAATGCAATAATAATAAAAAAATATCCGATAGGTGGCGCAGTGGATCGAATATTCAAAAAAATCGTACTTGAGGTCCGATTTGTGCTTTAATGCAGTTGGTGTTCCATTGGAAAAAGCGTTAAATTTCCTATATGAATCAATTAAAAAGTGAACAACGGTATTTTCTCACATAGGGTCGTTTCATGATTCCAGGTCACATACATGAATGGTCGGTGGTAAAAAAGGATTTATATTAAGGTGAATAAAACAAAAACTTATAGAACATATCCATTAAAGTGCTGTGAAAGATAAAAGGGCAGTCAAACGGGACTTAACGTTTTTCCCATCACACTAAGACTCATCGATTCATACAATAAAATAAATAATAGTTTAAAAAAACTAAAAAAAACAACGCTTTATAGCAAACCGAACTAAAAAATAGAAAATATTATTTTTCAATTAAAAAAGAGTTATATAACAGTAGTAGAAAGTCAAACAATCGTTTATAGTTAATCACCTCAAAATAAAATTATAAATAAAATTTAAGTATTAACAGAATAATTTAATTCACTTTCATATCATTTGACTACACTCATATCTTCTCTCAGATAGTGCCAATAGAATGATTGTAACATTCAATATCAAGCACCCCACGTCTTTTTACTGTGAATTAAATTATTCTGTTAATAACTTAAATTTTATTATAAATTATTTTGAGGTGATTAACTATAACGATTGTTTGAACCTTCTATACTGTTATATAAACTCTTTTTAATGGAAAATTATTTCTATTTTAGTTCGATTTGCGGTAAAAGCGGTTTTTTTATTTTTTAAACTATTATTTTTTTAATTTTTTAGTTCAAGTAATTTTAAAGTTTTAGTTGAGAGTGATGAAAACCTCGAAACGCCCAGCGGTCATGGATGAATCCAACCCCACGCACCGAAAAGGGGCAAGACGAAGGGAAGCTGCACGCGGTCTTTCGCCCAAATTGCCAAGGGTCGGCAGATCATTGGCATTATAGACGAGAGCAGCGAAGATGTGCAGGATCCCGAAACAACAGTGGAGGTGGATCGAGGCCGCGCTCGCTACGGTTGCCGTAAGGTTAAGAAAGACAACCCTGTTCTCGCCATCTTACACCGATGCAGGGTGGTTCCAGGGCAATGTCAAGCAAATGTCTGTGACAAACGCCAGGTCGGTAAACCTCTATAGGGCCGCAGTCACGCTGATAGGGGTGGTATATCGAGCGCAGCGCCTCAAGGTAGTGGAAGGCGCGTGATATCCTCCTCACGACCAAGGGCTAGAGCCGGGTTCCAGTGACGCCAACGGACCCAGCTGACATACTGGAGCTGCTCCAGGAGTACAACCCGCCACAGGTTTGGAAGTCAACCCGGATAAAACTGAGCTTGTCATCTCAAGAGGAGGTACAAAGTACCAAATCTTACACCGCCAAGAATTGGAGTGTACGTTCCTAGCGTTTAGCTGAGGTCAAGTGTTTGGGGAGTCATTATCGAGTGGCCATATAGTGGAGCGATCCAAGAAGGCAGCAGCAGAGCTGTCACTGCAAGAGGCAATTGGCACCTCCTGGGGATCTCCCTAAGGTGACCTACTGGATTTACACAGCCATTGTGCGCCCGATCTTCTTATTGTGCCTGGTCTGGTGGCCTGCACTAGCTAAAAGTACCATCTAAAATGCTTAAAAGGTGCAACGGAGTTCGGAGCTCTGCATTACCGGGGCTCTCGGCTCCACTCCAGATTTCGTTACATACATACATGGATACAGAGATACATAGATAGATACAGGCCAAGCTAATAAAAGCGTGTTAAAAAGGGCTCCAGTATGCTCTTTCATAGATGTGCCTGCATCCACTTCTATCATTAATAAAGGAATGCGTTTTCGCATTATGTGAAAGGTTTCAAATCTATGGTCATTTGGGGTGGTCATAAGTTCAATTGACCTTATGTCCGTTAACTTTGTCACCCACCCATCACATTATTGCATTGTCATCGAGCCTTGATTCGTGTGCAAAGTTTCAATCAAACTTATGGCCATTCAAAGTGGTAATAAGGCCAATTGACCTTATGACCGTTGACGTTGTCACCACACCATCACATTAATTCATGTCATCGAGCCTTCATACGTGTGCAAAGTTTCAATTAAACTTATGGCCATTCAAGTGGTAATAGGCCAATTGACCTTATGGCCGTTGACCTTATGTCACCGCACCATCACATTAATGCATTGTCATCGAGCCTTGATACGTGTGCAAAGTTTCAATCAAACTTATGGCCATTCAAAGTGGTAATAATGCCAATTGACCTTATGGCCGTTGACCTTATGTCACTGCACCATCACATTAATGCATTGTTATTGAGCCTTGATACGTGTGCAAAGTTTCATCAAACTGTGGCTATTCAAAGTGGTAATAAGACCAATTGACCTTATGTCACACACCACCACACTAATGCCTTGTCATCGGTCCCTGATACGTATGCAAAGTTTCAAATTAATCAGACTTCTGGAACCGTGTGAAAATTAAGCTCAAATATTCCGTTACATACAGGCAGCTAATAAAAGCATGTAATAAAGAAGAGGGACATACTAAGTCATTAAACTAACGATAGGGTCGTCTAATGGCGCCAATCGGTCACAACAACGGAGTTTTATCGTTTTCCACTTGGGTGTTTTCGACGATGTACGATTTTTCGATTTAGCTAAGCATTCGAATAATCGAAAAAATCAATATTCGATAGTGATATTCGGATAATAATCGTACAAAAATCTATGACAGAATAATCGAATACTCGATTAATCGAATTATTCGAATATTTTTTAAAGCTCTACTATGTAGGCATTTGACGATATCGCTGGTTTTTATATTTTGTAGATCCGTTCTGTTTGTAGGAAGGCCGCCAATATTTAATCATTGTTCGGCATCTTCATCACGAGGGATGTAAATTGCATGAATCTATAGTCATTGGCGTTTAGTACGATTGTGTACCTCCCTAAGGAAGGAGACTATTTTAACTCGCCTTCTGCTTTGTGGGATGTCACGTCAGGCCGATACTCGCCCACTTCCAGCCGTGTGGCACCTTCAACCCTAATTCTGGGCCATCACCGATAAACTTTCTTGCCTAAGCGTGAAGTTTGCAGACGGCGGAAGAATTTTCTCATTAAAATGGCCACGAAGCCATCCGCTTGTTATATGTTATATATGTTATATTCACTAATGACATTTCCGCCTTATGGTGATGTAAGTCATCTTCATTTAATTGTATACCAATTCAAAGGCGCATGCCCTTAAAGTGTAGTCATGAGCATGACAGTCATAATAAATTATAATGAAATCATCCTAAATCATTTTGCTGAAATTTTCATTTGTTGTTATTTTTCTATGGCACGTGTAAAAATAAAATACACAAAAATGGAGGGTATGACTGGTGCTCATACTTCGGTGCGCCACCAACATGGCATTGCGACAAATGATTAAACTTTAGCACAACGTAATTAAGTGGTAACTGCCTTCTTAGCCTTCATTGCTTGTTGGTCGCGAGTACTTCACACCCTCATGCTTGCGTTAATAGTTCAGTATTGTTAAGCGTAAAAGATTGTTCAAGAGTAAAATGAATTTTTAATTTTGTTAAATATATTATTTTTCTTGTTTTGACACATAATTACGAAAATATTTTCCTAAGTTATACACATAACAATCAATGTTGAAATATGTTGTATAACGACTTAGTTAAAAACTACATACATATACAAACTCTAGCTAGCGACATTACCTACGTATGGTTGTGATGCTGCCTGAATACTAAAGATCCGTGCCCAAGTAGCGAACTGGGCGCAATTTTGAGACACTTTCTCCTGAACAATTTGCTATGTTATTAGTAGGGCTATTCTGTGCTGCGGTCGCCGTGTTTAGTGGTGGCGTGATCCGCTAAAACACACCAAAGGACCAGGGTTCGCGTGCCGGGAAAAGCAACGTAAAAAATTTAGAAAAAGCTACAAACAAGTTTTTCTAAACAAGGTAGCGCCTGAACAGTGATTTGGAAAACACTCCAAGTGCATTTCTGCAATGAAATTTCCCATGAAAAGTGTAATTGCTTTGCAGTTGCCGTTCGGAGTGGTAACATATAGATCTCGTCACACCAGTTGTATGGGACAGCTAACGAAGAGAGCGCGACGCAAGTTGGAAGTGAAACTCGGCTTTAATATCTGCAGAGGTAAGTTAAGTATTTTTTTTTCGCTACAAAACTCAAAACATTTGGTTCGATCAACTTTTTAAGGTCCGATAGTTTGTAACTGTCCATAATTTCAGACCTAGCATGTGCTTGAGTTTGGCATTCGTACCGGTAAGCGTGGCTGTTTCTTTGCTGTCGTCCTGGCTGCAGCTTTGCAAACTCATGTTAAAAGGATCCCCATTCTCTCAGCATGCAGGCACAGCTGCATGTTTTCGATGATTGTGGAAACGATCCTATCTATTCAGTTTCTTGGCCTATTCAACAAGTCCTCTGTATCCTACTATCATAAGTTGCCCATGGATGCTTGCTTATCTAAAGGTGTCAGTGGAGTACTAGCTGCAGGCCGCTATCTCCTGGAATATGTTAGGAATGCTACTTTTGATTGATGCAAGTGGTTGATACACCTCGAACGACTCCGCAGCGTTCCTGCCTTTGCAAGTTCGCCTGCTTTCTTGATGCAGTTAATGTTGGTGCGACCAGGGATATATATATGCTATACGTTGTGAAGTTAGCTGCGGTTTGAAGCGACCTCTTTTATCTGTAATGGCCTTACACAATGTGATGTGGATTAAGCGCCAAGAACGCTACTTGACTGTCTGAGTTAATGTACACCCCGCTACCCCTTCGCCGAGTCCTCCCACAGGGGCGTACAGGCCCTCTCTGTTGCCCGACCTTCCGCTTGGGAGATACTAGCGGAGTTGGGAAGACGGACTGACAGAAACACTTTAAGTTGCTCCTCGAAGACACGAGCTTCCACGCCGCTGTCCATTTGGAACCTCTCTCTTGCGGTGAACTTCACCTTATGACACCTGTAAACTGTACAGCCACAGTTACGAAGTCTTACTGACGAACAAGTCGCAGTTTTACGTATGTGGGCATCCCAAGGTAGCTGGTTTAGGAGCATATTATTGCTTCAGTTGGACATGAAATTGGTGCACCATTTTGTTTGTTGGTTTTCCGACCAAAGATGGATTATTGATGAATATTAGATCCATTTTTCCTGGTCCGCTGTACTCTTTTCATCTTTTTAATATTTCATTCTTTGTCAGATGCCAGCAAACTGTACTATATGGTAGTTGCATATGTTAGTATGGTTCGTATATAGGCCTATAACGAGATTTGGTTATACCAGAGTTCTGACGACGATACTTTTGAGCGAGTAAAAAGGTCTTTCCGATTCTAAGTTGATATTAGATTTTCGAGTTAAACTAGCAGGGTCCTGCTGTCGCCGTTCGACGCTAGATACTGCTCTCGTAGTGAATATCGGAGGGCGTTACTTGCATTAGAGATGGCAGTCGAAACTTCGGTAGATTTGGTTTGTAGTAACACATTCAGTCCATCTTACTTGATTTACGATATGCGATAAAGGCGCTCTTTTTCCTGTGCAGACGATGCAAGCTTCGAAGCTACCTCTGCTACCACGTATTACACAAAAACATATCACATGAATATTTGCGGGACTTTAAATGCAATCTATTCTAGGTCTAAGAAAACTCGAGTACGACATTCCGGTAAATATATCTATAAGTACTACTCAACTATCGTAGTAATCGGCAGACCGACGAACATGGCGCTATAGAATAAAAGTTCTCTTCCTATAGTAGATTTTTGTTGGGCAAATCAAATCGATACAAAATCTAAGAATCAGACTGTAATAAGGTTCTGAAACGCTGAGAGAGATCGCTTTTCAACCATTTCAGAAAGGGTGGCTGCATTTGAAATGGGGTGATCTTCCACTCTGATAACAAAATCGGCATTTAGGTCAAAGAATCTCTTTACGTGAGATATCCGACGACACTAAATTAAAATAATAATAACAACATTGTTAGATAAAAAAAATACACGCAGTATGTTATTTATTCACGACGCCCGACGGTCCCGAGGTTTAAGATGTAGAAGAAGATAAAGAAGATATACCCACGAGACAATGTGGGTATTAGCTAAAAAGTATGGCAAAATGGAGGTAAGCGTGCGATGTCATCACAGAAACAATGAGTTGGTTAAGAAGCCTGAAAGTTTGCACCGCAGAAGTAGCGACAAGGCTACACAGCAAACATAAAATCATAGCAAACGTCAAGTAACACCTTGTTGTTGTTGCTGTTGTTGTGCGATAAGGACACTCCCTGAAGACCTTGGGGAGTGTTACCGAGTTTATGATCTTTGCGGATGCAGATCCGGTAACAGCACCGTTAGCACAGCCCGACCATATCAGGACGATCAGTATGACCACATGAAATCTTAAGGCCATATAATTTTACCTCTTTATCGCTACAAAGCCAACATCATTATAACTCTATAGATAGTACATCCTTTAAGATGCATTGAGGACACGGCCTTGTAACTATCAAATATTTTTGTTACACAAGTGGTCCAACATTACATATATCATTTTTTTGTTACTGTGCCGATATGTTAATTTTATGTTACGAATTGGTAACTGAAAAACGTAGAAATACGTTTGTCTTTCAAGATATGTGGTATATGAAACGTTGATATTGTAACGAATTTAGGGAACTCCGCTTATTTTACACCTTCTACTAAACGTTCGTATAGCTAAACTGATGAACAAAACACTCCAATATTCTGTATGACAAAATGGTCTTATTAGACTGCTTTGAAAGTACTTCACAATTAAACTTCACTTCGCAACTGATGGCGTGTTCAAAACAAACTGATGCTGCTTACTCAGCTTTCGGCTCCTTTATACTCTCTGTCATCTCGTTCGCATACTTCTAGGCATTTCTTTTTCTAGAATTTACTACTAGTTACCAGCTAAAACTTACAGCTATAAACTACAGATGCACGTTTATAGCTTCTCGCATACGCATATGCGTGTGTATATGTGAGTGATACTTCACCGATGATTGCATACTTTGGAGTATCTCAGATATATGCATGTGTTTGTGCGTTTCCCTCGCTGCTTGTACGTACATATGTGTAGACATATGATTTGATTTGTTTATGTACATACAAGTGGCTGTTAGTATCGGCTAGAAGATGATAGTATCCTTAGTGTTGCTATATTGTTCACAATATTTTCAACGTCAAAACTACATGCGCATTGTGGAAATGACAACGAAATGCAAACTTCAATATATTACCATTTTTTTAATGTTAAATCAACATACGTTATCAATTTGACATTTCTGCTGCAAATTTTACGTGAAACACGTTTGTTTAACATCATTCCTACTTGAGTTCCATTGTAATTAACATGACGAAATTGTTCATTAAGTGTGTAATCATCATTATAAGCATAATTAAATTCATCATAAGTTCCCTTGCTCAGTTTAAAAATTAAAGACCCAGAGTTCAATGACAGTCCAAATTAATTCAACAATGTCATCTAAGCTTAGTTTACGATTGAATAACATCGCAATCCTGTAAGAGCAAAACACAATGCGACTGCTTGGTCACTTTCTTTGCTACGATGTCAAAGTGTGGCATGCCACAAAAGTAACAACCATAAATTACAAAATGTGTAATACAAACATACAAAGTTATAAAATATAGCTACCATTCATCATAAATCACATGCATACATCTTCTTATTCACACTGAACGTGTACAGTTCATTATGCCATAAAATTCAATAGGAGCGAAAAACCTGTACTTTAATGAAAAGTTTAAAAACAAAGTTATTATTTAATAGTTTTAAATTTTAAAAGTCGAGCAACATAAATGTGTTACGGAAGTGGAAAAAGGTAGAGATTATTATACTCGCATTAACTAAAACTTCTTAAGCTGTGGTTGCATTTTAATTAAGTAGTTTATTCAAACTTTTATATACACATTCAAGTTAGCCAGAACAACAAACCGTTTGCAGCATGCTCAATTCTTTAATAGCAGAATTCGCTTTGTCTTGCAAAGTGCACGGATAGCACCTATTGTATATATCCTATGCAACAATACGAGCGCACTCTGTTGCGGACTTATAGCATGCACCAAATACCAGGAAAAATCACCAAAAACAATTGCTTAATTTTTTCGTGAGCGAAATAGAGGAATTGAGGGGAATAACGTTGAAGTAGGGTGCATTGATATAAATAACATATTGTAACGAATTTAATGCAATTCCGCTTATTTGCAACTTTCTACTAACGTTCGTATCGCTAAACTGTTGAATAAATAACTCTAATATTCAATATGCAAAATGGCCTTTATTAAAGTACATATTCACAATAACACTGATACTTCACAACCAATAACTTGCTTAAATCAAAGTGATACTCAAAACTCAGCTTCACTCCTTTTATACTCTGCGATGTCTCGTTCGCATACGTCTAGGCGTTTCTAGAATTTAAATTAGCTAACAGCTATAAAATTACCAGCTATACCTACAGATGCACGTTATAGCTTCTCATATGTGCGTGTAATGTGAGTGATACTTGCGCAAATGATTGCTTACCTTTGTGAACATCTCAGATAAGATATATGCATGTGTTTGTGCGTTCACCTCCGCTGCGTGTATGGATATATGTGTAGACATAATGATTAATTTGTTTACGTACATACAAGTGTGGCAGCTTGCTTTATTGTTGTTGTGGCTTTATTTACTTAGTTTCAGATTAGTGATGTGAGTATGGACTTAGTGTCACTAATATTCGTCACAATATATTGCACGGATTGCATAAAATTTATGCGGGTGTTTGTTGTAAATTACCATGCATTTCGTATTTAATTGTTTACCGTTTAAGTTTTTTAATTTTCGCTCAATTAGTTAAAAATTTTGTATTAAAAGTAGCTGAAATTGAAAAAAGTATTATAAAAGCGAAGACCTGTAGGCGTGGGATTTTTCCAAAAAGCGGCAAAATGTGTTTCGAAGAAAACAAGTAAGGAAGGCTAAGCTCGGGTGTAACAGAACATTACATACTCAGTTGAGAGCTATGGAGACAAAATAAGGAAAATCACATGTAGGAAAATGAACCTAGGGAACCCTGGAATGTAGTTGTATGACATGTGTATCAAATGGAAGGTTTAAAGAGTATTTTAAGAGAGAGTAGGCCATAGTTCTATGGATGGACGCCATTTAGGGACATCGCCATAAAGGTGGACCAGGCCTGACTCTAGAATTTGTTGTACGATATGGTATCAAATGAAAGGTGTTACTGAGCATTTTAAGAGGGAGTGGGCCTTAGGTCAATCGGTGGACAGCCTTTTCAGGGATATCGCCATTAAGGTGGACCAGGCGAGACTCTAGAGAATGTGTTTTGTACGATATGGGTCTCAAATGAAAGGTGGTATGAGTATTTAACAGGGAATGGGCTTTAGTTCTATAGGTGAACGCCTTTCTAGAAATCGCCATAAAGGTAGACCAGGGGTGACTCTAGCATATGTTTGTACGATATGGGTATCAATGAAAGCTGTTAATGAGTATTTTGAAAAGGAGTGATCCTTAGTTCCATAGGTGGACGCGCGTTTCGAGATATCGCAATAAAGGTGGACCAGGGGTGTCTCTAGAATGTGTTCGTACGATATGGGTATCAAACGAAAGGTGTTACTGAGCATTTTAAGAGGGAGTAGCATGAGGTCTATAGGTGGACGCCTTTCGAGATATCGTCATTAGGGTGGGCAGGGTGTGACTCTAGAATGTTGTTGTGTACGATATGGTATCAAACGAAAGGTGTTACTGAGCATTTTAGAGGGAGTGGGCATTAGGTCTATAGGTGGGACGCCTTTTCGACATACGCATTAGGTGGCCAAGTGACTCTAGAATGCGTTGTACGATATGGGTTTCAAACGAAAGTGTTACTGAGCATTTAAGAGGGAGTGGGCATTAGGTTCTATAGGTGGACGCCTTTTCGAAATATCGCCATAAGGTGGACCAGGGTGACTCTAGATGAGTTTGTACGATATGGGTATCAAATGAAAGCTGTTAATGAGTATTGAAAAGAGTGATCCTTAGTTCATATGGGTGTGACGCCGTTTCGAGATATCGCCATAAGGTGGACCAAGGTGTGACTCTAGAATCGTTTGTACGATATGGGTATCAAACGAAAGGCGTTACGGAGCATTAAGAGAGTAGGCATGAGGTCTATAGTGCCGCCTTTTCGAGTATATCGTCATTAGGGGTGGGCCTATGACTCAGAATGAGTTGTACGATGATGGGTATCAACGAAAGGTTTTGCTACGCATTTAAGAGGGAGTGGGCATTGTGGTCATATGGTGGACCCGATTTCAGAGCTATCGCCATTAGGGTGGGCCAAGGGTGACTCGAGAATGTTTGTACGATATGGGTATCAAACGAAAGTAGTTACTGAGCACTCTAGAGGTGAGTGGGCATTAGGTCTATAGGTGGACGCCTTTTCGAGAAATCGCCACTCAGGGTGGGCCCAGGGGTGACTCTAGATGCGTTTGTAACGATATGGGTATCAATGAAAGTGGTAATGGTAGTTTTAAAAGGGAGTAAATCCTGCAGTTATATAGGTGGACGCCTTCGAGTATATCGCAGTAGGTGTGGGCCAGGCCGGTTGTCGCTCTAGAATGTGTTCGTACGATGATGGGTATCAAACGAAAGGTGCTACTGAGCTTTTAGAGGAGTAGGCATGAGGTCTATAGGTCGACGCCTTTCGAGCTAGCTCATTAGGGTGGGCCAGGTCTGCACCTCTAGAAGTGTGTTTGTACGATATGGGTATCAAACGAAGGTGTACTGAGCATTTTAAGAGGGAGTGGGCATATAGGTCGATAGGTGGACTCCGCCGTTCGACATATCGCCATAAAGGTGGACCAGGGGTGACTCTATAATGTGTGTTACGATCATGGATATCAAATATAAGGTATTAATGACGGGTTGTTTTTAAAAAGCGAGCGGCCTTAGATGTATATGTGAAGGCTTTCTCGCGATATCGACCAAAATGTGACCAGGTGATCCGAAAATCATCTGTCGGGTACTGTCTAAGTTATGTATATATGCAATACCACTACAGTATTCCTGCCAGATTCCAAGTGCTGTTGATTTCGCTGTAGTAACCTTTTCATTTTCTCTTACTTAATATGGTCAGGTGTCACACCATTTTACAAAGTTTCTTCCAAAGTTATATTTGCGTCAATAAACCAATCCAGTTACCATGTTTCATCCCTTTTTTCGTATTTGGTATAGAATTATGGCATTTTTTCATTTTTCGTATTTCGATATCGATAAGTGGGCGTGGTTATGGTCGATTTCGGCCATTTTTTATACCAAGATAAAGTGAGTTCAGATAAGTACGTGGGCTAAGTTAGTAAAGATATATCGTTTTTGCTCAAGTTATGTGTTAACGGCCGAGCGGAAGACAGACGGAGGACTGTGTATAAAAACTGGGCGTGGGCTTCCACCGATTTCGCCCATTTTCACAGAGAACACAGTTACCGTCATAGAATCTATGCCCCTACCAAATTTGAGAAGGATTGGTAAATTTTTGTTCGACTTATGGCATTAAAAGTATTCTAGACAAACTAAAATGAAAATGGGCGGAGCACGCCCATTTTGAAATTTTCTTTTATTTTTGTATTTGTTGCATCATATCATTACTGGAGTTGAATTTTGACTTAATTTACTTATATACAGTAAAGATATTAAATTTTTGTTAAAATTTGAATTAAAAAAAATTTTTTTTAAAAAGTGGGCGTGTTCTTCATCCAATTTTCCTAATTTTTATTTGGCACATATATAGTAATAGTAGTAACGTTCTTGCAAATTTCAGCATGATATCTTCAACGACTGCCAAATTACAGCTTGCAAACTTTTAAATTACCTTCTTGTAAAAGTGGGCGGTGCCACCCCCATTGTCCAAAATCTTACTAATTTTCTATTCTGCGTCATAACGTCAACCCATCTACCAAGTTCATCGCTTAACCGCCTTTGGCAATGAATTATCGCATTTTTTCGGTTTTTCGAAATTTTCGATATCGAAAAAGTGGGCGTGGTTATAGTCCGATGTCGTTTATTTTAAATAGTGATCTGAGATGAGTGCTCAGGAATCTATATACAAATTCATCAAGATACCTCAAAATTTACTCAGTTATCGTGTTAACGGACAGCACGGACGGACGGACGGACATGGCTCAATCAAATTTTTTTTCGATACTGATGATTTTGATATATGGAAGTCTATATCTATCTCGATTCCTTTATACCTGTACAACCAACCGTTATCCAATCAAAGTTAATATACTCTGTGAGCTCTGCTTAACTGAGTATAAAAACGTGAATCTAAATACGGATTTAAATGCACAAGAATCAATATCAGTGCCAAATTTGGTAAAAAAATTGAGGACAACATTGACAACATGAACACATAGGCTAATCATACAAGGTAAAACATTTTAGATAACATTTTAAAATTTTCTTATAAAAACTTATCTATATGTACTTGGTATTTTGAATACAATTTGATTTACATATATCGAATCAACGGAAAAGATGCAATTCAAAAATTTCTTAATTTAAAAAGTTTTTACCACAATTTGGTGCTGCAACATGAGTTTTATAAAAACGTAGCTGATCTAGTTTTGAGGATCCCAAAGATGAAGAAGAGAAAATTTAAAATATGTTAGCTGCAAATGGCGAACAATAACTACACATGTCTTTACGAATCCCAGAACTCATTAAAAGAATTAAAAAATTAATAAAATAATAAAAAAAAATTTTTAAGTTAAACGTTTTATTGAAAACAATACTTACATGAAGTAATAATAATACGAAAAGCTAGAAAATAATTAGGTAGGTCTTAGGTACTAGTCATCACACTCCTCACCATCTATGGGCATTGATCAGACAATTAAATAAAGCGTTGGGCGCGTGAATTTCTAAAATGTGAGGCGTAGCATAATCTATTAAGGTTCAGTTGGTTTTACTTATGACTATCAATAGAAATATGACGCGTCCAACGCTTTTATTTAATTGTCTGATCAATGCCATAGATTGGTGAGGAGTGTGATGACACTAGTACCTAGGACCTACCTAATTATTTTCTAGTTTTCGTACTATTATTACTTCATGTAAGTATTGTTTTCAATAAAACCGTTTAACTTAACAATTTTTTTTAATTTTTTATTTTCAAGTTTTTAGTCTTTATTTAATTGCCTATTATAATCTCATTCTATTTAGTCATTTAGTGACTCATTATTACAAGGACTCTTTCCTGACAATTTGTTACAATCTAAGTCCTCAATACATAATCCTTCCAAAGACTTTACTCGACTCGAGCCACGTTGCTTGTCCTCCCCCACTCCAATAATTTTTGATGTCACTTCTACAGGACTGTATGCAATATTTGTTCCAAATATGAGCCAAATCGGCATCATAGGTCGCTTTCTATTCATGTATGTATTATTTTTTCCAAATATAGAGCCAAATCAAACGGACCACAAATACGATTTTTGTGAATATCTCGATCCTTGCGCCACCTAACGGCGATTTTTTTTGATAGGTCGCTTTCTATTCTTGTATGTATTATGTGTTCCAAAACATGAGCCAAATCGGACCACAAATACGATTTTTGTGATATCTCGATCCTCGCGCCACCTAGCGGCGATTCTTTTTCATAAGTCGCTTTTTCTTCTTGCATGTATTATGTGTTCAAAATATGAGCCAAATCGGGCCACAAATACGATTTTTATGAATATTCGATCCATGCGCCACCTAGCGGCGATTTTTTTCACAGATCGATTTCTATTCTTGCATGTATTATGTGTTCCAAATATGAGCCAAATCGGACCACGAATACGATTTTTGTGAATATCTCGATCCATGCACCACCTGCGGCGATTTTTTTCACAGGTCGATTTCTATTCTTGCATGTATTATGTGTTCCAAATATGAGCCAAATCGGACACAAATACGATTTTTGTGAATATCTCGATCCATTGCGCCACCTAGCGGCGATTTTTTCCACTGGTCGATTTCTATTCTTGCGTGTATTATGTGAATATCTCGATCCATGCGCTACCTAGCGGCGATTTTTTCACAGATCGAAATTCTATTCTTGCATGATTATGTGTTCCAAATATGAGCCAAATCGGACCACAAATGCGAATTTTGCGAATATCTCGATCCTTGCGCCACCTAGCGGCGATTTTTTTCTGTATTATTGCATTGTCATCGGGTTCTGGACCATATCCAAGTTTCAAGCTTGTAGCTTATCGGGAAGTTACTTAAATTTCAATTACAAGATTCTTTCACAACGGCCGTGCAGCCCGTCAAATCAAACTAAAATAAAACCATTTAAAAATATGCGAATATTCGAATCTGTCAGTAGTCGAATGCAAACAACAGTCGTTTAGTGATAATCGATTATTTTGCTTAACAAATTTTGCTAATCGACTATCAAGAGCTATAATATCTAAAAAACAACAAGAACATATTCGATTTTTATGAAATAAAAATAAAAAATTGAACACATGAAGCCACAGAAAAAATTTGTGAGATATGTCTTTCCAAATATGTCTGTATTTGTCACAAAAATGTTAGTTTTTATATGTACTCGTAATTTATATCATATATATCTTTTATCAAAATTAACTTTTTAATACAAAACAATTTGGAAAAACTAAATATATTTTTTAAACTTTTACACGAAATTTTTTTTCACACGCTTCTACGAATTTTTTTCTTCGAATAAGCGACATTTTTGACACTTACGTAAATGTCAATAACATGCATAGTATTTTAAAGAAAAAAGTTCAAACTCAACGAGTTACAACCAAAATATAAAGTTTGCACTCTCTTTTCGGAACAGCCACTTATACCTATACAGCCTTCCATTGCAAAAAGGCAGTAAAATTCACTTATTCCCTTTGAGGAATACGAATGCAAATAAATTTCTGCGATTACAATATACTCAGTAACTAAATAAATACCCATTAAACTCACATGAAAGATAATACAAGGTTTTAAATTTAAAGTTTTGGCTTGAAATATCTTAAATTTTCCATGAAATTAAAATTTTCTCCGATTTTATTTTTGCTATGGACGGCGTTATACTAGGTACAGTATCTTTTTTCTTGTGCGTCTTTTGAATTGTCTGTCACCCTAATTCCTAATAGGATCGGTAGTTTGTTTGTTTTCTTCGTTTTTGCTGATATGTAAAAAATTGCTGTTATTCTTAAAATTTTATGCACAAATGAACAACTAAAATTACCTGTTTTTGTTTGTGAAATAAGTGAACCGAGAGAGGGCGTAATAATGTTCCTATAATTTGCATTGCTTTATTGTTAAAAAAATTGAGCAAAATAATATGAAAAAATAAATCAATTTACGAGTAACATGTAAATTGTGAATTGCCACAAGGGAAGAATCTTTTTTTCCTACGTTGCCATATCTACCTGTCCAATAAGTGAGAAGGAGAATGGTTGTCGCCATGAAGAGAGAAAGGAATTGTCTGATCAACGCCCTATATTGATGAGTAGTGTGATGACTAGTACCTAGAACCTACCTAATTATTACTTCATGTAAGTATTGCTTTCAATAAAACGTTTAAACTTAAACATTTTTTTTAATTATTTTATTTTCAAGTTTTAGTCTTTATTTAATTGCCTATATTTCTTATTCCATTTTAGCTCATTTGTTACAATCTAAGTCCTCAAAACATAAGCCTTCCAAAGACTTTACTCAACTCTGCGCCACGTAGCTTGTCCCTCCTCCAACTGCAAAATATTTTGATGTCACTTCTACCGGACTGGATGTATTATGTGTTCCAAATATGATCCAGATCGGATCACAAATACGATTTTTGTGAATATCTCGATCCTTGCGCCACCTGCCAGCGATTTTTTTCATAGGTCGCTTTCTATTCTTGTATGTATTATGTGTTCCAAATATGAGCCAAATCGGACCACAAATACGATTTGTGTGAATATCTCAATCCTTGCGCACCTAGCGGCGTTTTTTCTTTCTTATTATTGCATTGTCATCGGTTCTGAACTATATTCCAAGTTTCAACCTTGTAGCTTATCGGGAAGTTACTTAAATTTCAATTACAAAATTCGTGCCAGCCAGCCAACCAGCCATCCAACCCAAACAGCCTGTCAAGTCAAGCTAAATAAAAACCGTTTAAAAAACGCGAAATTTGTGATAGAGACATGAGAGATTTAAATGAAGAGAGTTTTAAGCGAGCAGCTTAAATGAAAACTCTTTGCTACATTCTCTTTACTGAACAGATTTGATTTGTGGATATACAAATAACATAGCAAAAGCCAATCTTGACAAATTTGAAAAACAGCAAAAGAGCCAGCTCTTTGCGAGCTATTTCTTTAACGGTAAGAAACGTGCAGTAATGATTGTAAGACAGGTTTTTAGCCAAGTCCGTGTAGTGGGCAATAGCTTTGAGCATTCAGTTAATATATTCGGGTTAAACGCAACAGTCACGTAATGCGGGAAATCTTAACGACAAGTGATCAAAGGTGAAAAAAAAACAAGAAGAAGAAGTTATATTAAATATATACGTACATACATATATTATATGTATAGTTCGATTTGCCTTGAACTTGGTTATATTTAGAATTTTTTTTTGCATTCTAAGTAAACAAGTTTTGTAAAAATAAAGTTACAATAAATTGTGCCAACACAGCGAAACAGAAAATTCAGTGTAAGCTAAGCCAAAAATAAAACTAGCAATGAAGTGAGTGTGTATTTGTGTGTGGCTTGCTGCGCTATTGCGTTGCCGAACGTTGAACTGTCGAAAGTAATCAGATCATTTCGCTTTTACATAATAACAACAAAGATGCTGCTACCGATTTAATGAATGATATGTGCAACATTTTAAAGCGCAATATTTAAATGGCCCATTACTGATTTAGCATAGACTTGACTTGACTTGAGAACTGTCACTTACAGTTCTGTTAAATGAACATTGCATGTTACTGATTACTCAAAACTTAGCAACACTTAACTTGACTTAGAAGTCTGTTGAATTTTGATTTCTATGTAAATTTGTTTGTTTCCATTTTAACATTTGTCATACAAATTGACAATTATTGATTATGATGCCAGATTGTATGCGCTTAAGTGGAGTAATAATCGTGCCTAAGTTGCAAAGTTACGCCAAGTCAACACAAATCTATGCTAAGTATCAGTAATGGGCCCTTAAGGCACTTTAAGGGTGTTGTAACTAATGCGGCAGTTACCCACGAACGTACGTTTGAAAAAAACGTGTTAGCTGACAAGACCTATCTTATGAGTGTTCAATGTAAACGAAAACTCACCGACGTGCAACGCCCGTACGTTACGTAGCCCGGAACGTAGAAATCAAAACAATTTTGATTTTTCCGTAAGAACGTGTCAGCTGATCGCTCTCTCACTAGACAGAGTTGCCTAGTAAACTTTTGTGCGCTAATTTTGACCGTTTGCAGTTTTATGCAAAAACACCTAATTAAAGTTTGAAAAATTGTGAAAATAATTAGAAATAATTATGTAAAAGTGCTGATTATAAATATGTAATCTATTTATACTTATTTAATACGTATTCCGGCCTTTACAATATCAAAAACTAATTGGAAAAGTTGATGTTTCCATAAGCATACATGCAAAAGGTCAATGGCAACAGTGCTTATCTGTAAACAATACACACACAAAATATGTTATGTACATGTACACAGACGCACACATTGATTCCTACGGGCTTGAGGAGTTCGGTTCAAACGTGCTTCGTACGACAAACGTCCTTACGTACGGCACACGTCGGTGGGTAACTGCCGCATTACCGCAATTAAGTACTGTCAATTTAGCTTCCTCGTAAGCAGATTACTTGCCACAAAAAGCGATAAGTTCATACTCAGAATTGTGAAATGAAAACAATATCAATTGAGTTCATTTTAATGGATATAAATAAAGCTACCTACACAGAAAAAAAATTCGTATTGGGTAATTTTTGTCATATCTGAATTTAAATGGGATAATCACACATTGCACCAGTATCTTAATAGTATTTAATTGTTATTTTATACTCAGTTGAGCAGAGCTCACAGAGTATATTAAGTTTGATTGGATAACGGTTGGTTGTACATATATAAAGGAATCGAGATAGATATAGACTTCCATATATCAAAATAATCAGGATCCAAAAAAATTTGATTGAGCCATGTCCGTCCGTCCGTCCGTCCCTTAACACGATAACTTGAGTAAATTTTGAGGTATCTTGATGAAATTTGGTATGTAGGTTCCTGAGCACTCATCTCAGATCGCTATTTAAAATGAACGTATATCGGACTATAACCACGCCCACTTTTTCGATATCGAAAATTTCGAAAACCGAAAAAATGCGTATAATTCATTGCCAAAGGCGGTTAAAGCGATGAAACTGGTAGATGGGTTGACGTTATGACGCAGAATAGAAAAATAGTAAGATTTTGGACAATGGGCGTGGCACCGCCCACTTTTACAAGAAGGTAATTTAAAAGTTTTGCAAGCTGTAATTTGGCAGTCGTTGAAGATATCATGATGAAATTGGCAGGAAACGTTACTACTATTACTATATATGTGCTAAATAAAAAAATTAGCAAATTGGATGAAGAACACGCCCACTTTTTAAAAAAATTTTTTTAAATTCAAATTTTAACAAAAAATTTAATATCTTTACTGTATATAAGTAAATTAAGTCAAAATTCAACTCCAGTAATGATATGATGCAACAAAATACAAAAATAAAAGAAAAATTTCAAAATGGGCGTGGCTCCGCCCATTTCATTTAGTGTGTCTAGAATACTTTTAATGCCATAAGTCGAACAAAAATTTACCAATCCTTTTGAAATTTGGTAGGAGCATAGATTCTATGACGTTAACTGTTCTCTGTGAAAATGGGCGAAATCGGTGGAAGCTACGCCCAGTTTTTATACACAGTCCACCGTCTGTCCTTCCGCTCGGCCGTTAACACAATAACTTGAGCAAAAACCGATATATCTTTACTAAACTTAGCCACGTACTTATCTGAACTCACTTTATCTTGGTATAAAAAATGGCCGAAATCCGACCATAACCACGCCCACTTTATCGATATCGAAAATTACGAAAAATTAAAAAAAATGCCATAATTCTATACCAAATACGAAAAAAGGGATGAAACATGGTAACTGGATGGTTTATTGACGCAAAATATAACTTTGGAAAAAAACTTTGTAAAATGGGTGTGACACCTACCATATTAAGTAGAAGAAATGAAAAAGTTCTACAAGGCGAAATCAACAGCCCTGGAATCTCTTGTGCATGAAGTACCGACAGATGATTTTCTGGATCACCTGATCCACATTTGGTCGATATCGCGAGAACGCCTTCACATATACATCTAAGGGCCACTCGCTTTTAAAACCCTCATTAATACCTTTAATTTGATATCCATATCGTACAAACACATTCTAGAGTCAAACCCTGGCCCACCCTAATGGCGATGATCTCGAAAAGGCGTGCACCTATAGACCTAATGCCCACTCCCTCTTAAAATGCTCAGTAACACCTTTCGTTGATACCATATCGTAAAAAACATTCTAGAGTCACCCTGGCCCACCCTAATGGCGATGTCTCGAAAAGGCGTTCCACCTATAGACCTAATGTCCACTCCCTCTTAAAATGCTCAGTAACACCTTCCTTTGATACCCATATCGTACAAACATTCTAGAGTCACCCCTGGCCCACCCTAATGGCGATATCTCGAAAAGGCGTCCACCTATAGACCTAATGCCCACTCCCTCTTAAAAATGCTCAGTAACACCTTTCGTTTGATACCCATATCGTACAAACATTCTAGAGTCACCCCTGGCCCACCCTAATGGCGATATCTCGAAAAGGCGTCCACTATAGACCTAATGCCCACTCCCTCTTAAAATGCTCAGTAACACCTTTCGTTTGATACCCATATCGTACAAAACATTCTAGAGTCACCTGGCCCACCCTAATGGCGATATCTCGAAAAGGCGTCCATCTATAGACCTAGATGCCCACTCCCTCTTTAAAATGCTCAGTAACACCTTTCGTTTGATACCCATATCGTACAAACACATTCTAGGAGTCACCCCTGGCCCACCCTAATGGCGATATCTCGAAAAAGGCGTCCACCTATAGACCTAATTGCCCACTCCTCTTAAAATGCTCAGTAACACCTTTCGTTTGATACCCATATCGTACAAAACATTCTAGAGTCACCCTGGCCCACCTTTATGGCGATATCTCGAAAAGGCGTCCACCTATAGACCTAAGATCACTCCCTCTTAAAATACTCATTACCACCTTCATTTGATACCCATATCGTACAAACACATTCTAGAGTCACCCCTGGCCCACCCTAATGGCGATATCTCGAAAAGGCGTCCACCTATAGACCTAATGCCCACTCCCTCTTAAAAACGCTCAGTAACACCCTTTCATTTGATTCCCATATCGTACAACTAGAGACACCCTGGTCCACCTTATGGCGATATCTCGAAACGGCGTCCACCTAGGGAACTAAGGATCACTCCTTTTCAAAATACTCATTAACAGCTTTCATTTGATACCCATATCGTACAAACATATTCTAGAGTCACCCCTGGTCACCTTTATGGGGATTTCTCGAAAAGGCGTTCACCTATAGAACTAAAGCCCATTCCTTTTAAAATACTCATTATCACCTTCATTTGATACCCATATCGTACAAACACATTCTAGAGTCAGCCCTGGTCCACCTTTATGGCGATATCCCTAAATGGCGTCCATCCATAGAACTATGGCCTACTCTCTCTTAAAATACTCTTTAATACCTTCCATTTGATACACATGTCATACAACCACATTCCAGGGTTACCCTAGGTTCATTTTCCACATGGTGATTTTCCTTATTTTGTCTCCATAGCTCTCAACTGAGTATGTAATGTCGGTTACACCCGACTTAGCTTCCTTACTGGTTGATTTAACTTTAAAAAAATGTAAGGAAGGCCAAGTTCGGGTGTAACCGAAATTATACATACTACTCAGCTGTCAAATACACGTTTGCCAAAACTTATATATATTCCCTTTTTTCGCTTAAAGAGTGCGGTGCACGCCTGTTGTCCAAAATTTTACTATTTTCTATTATTCGTCATAAGGTCAACCGACCTACAAGTTCATCGCTTTATCCGTCTTTGGTAATGAATTATCGCACTTTTCTGTTTTCTAAATTTCGATAACGAGAAAGTGGGCGTCGTGGTTATAATGCGATTTCTTCATTTTAAATAGCGATCTGAGATGAGCGCCCAGGCACCTACGTACCAAATTTCATTGAGATACCTCAAAATTACTCAGTTATGGTGTTTGCGGCAGACGGACGGACGGACATGGCTAAATGAATTTATTTTTTCGTCAAGATCATTTGATATATAGGAGTCTATATCTATCTCGAGTAGGTTTATGCCGTTACGGGGTACCGTTATGCGAACAATTAACTATAATCTGTGAGCTCTGCTCAGCTCGAGTATAATACACAGTTACAATTTACAATTTAGCTTATTAAATTCAATAGGGAAATTTCGGGATCGGGATTATTTCCGGGGTGAAACTATATCAGTATTTCATTGGCCATTCTTTTGGTAGTATTTTAGCCAACTCAGGACATTCAACGGGTCTTGTGGCTGAGACTGTTTCAAGATAACTTTTGGTTCTAAGATTTCATGAAAATCTTAGCTAGTTAGTACCGAATCGGACAACATTTCGGACTAATTTCAGTGTTTAAAACTTTTTTGGGAGATTGGCTGTCGGGCTAATCATTACAGAATCATTTTCAGGATATTTCATGGCTGATTCGTGATAATATCGGTACGATTCATTTACTATAGTGACTATTTCGTGGTTCAGTTGAATTTTTATTCATTTTTTGTTAACTGGTACTCACACGAATATGCTTATGTGATAACGTTTTATTTAGGATCAAATCGAATACGAAAAAAAAGGTGGACAAACAAAATATTTTTCAATGTTAATAAAAAAACATGCGGTAGGTACCCCGAGTTAAATCCCCTAAAAAATTACCGAATAGTTTCGAAAACTCAACTGATGACTAAAACAATCTTTCTTTCTATGAAGTGGATCTCCAATAACTTACATCTATCAATTATTTCGAAATAGCCCCAAATGATCCCATGTTTGATTTTGACATATCCACTGATCTTGAAATAGGCCTGAGAGATTCCGGAACAGCATGAAAACATTTCCGAAATGATTCCAAAAACATTTTAGTTCCGAATTAGTCCCCGAAGAAATAATCTGCAAATAATCGCAATAATTCTGTCCCAGTGTATTACAGAAATAGTGCCGGAAACAGTTCTAATGTTCCATATATTGTATGGTACTATTCCCGAAATAATTTCGTAAGAATTTCAAAATGGTTACGAAACGAATTCGAAATTCATTCCCGCCATCTACACGTAATAGCCTCGAAACGATTTCGGAACAATCTGGAAGGGTACACAAATTATCTTAAAGTTATCTTCAAATAATTCCCAGAAATTCTTGGAAGTATTCTGCAACAGTTCCGAAATGAGACAAAATAAGAGAAAACATCCGTCCTACAGTCACGACGAAAATGCATACGTTTATCTCAAAGCACGCGGTAAGGTCCGCCTCAGATCCATTTAAAGCGGTAGCAGCGTTTTTAATATAAAATCTGCCTTATTGTCGGATATCCGTTTCATCGGTTATCTTACTCTCTGTCGCACCGGAAATATGGCATCATAGCACGATCTACATCCAATCCATATTTCCCTAGCCAACTACTACCGATTTAACGGTAATTTTTGGTACCCTTCTCTCGTTCACCACTTCACCGTTCGTCGATTCCACCAGCCCACTTCACCTTGCAATGCCCATTTTGGGAATTGAGAATGATATAGCCTATTTAAATAAATTTTCAATATCATTGGCTGCAAAACAGTGAAACTTAGAATTTATAAGTTCTTTAATTCTTCTAAGGGAACAAATCCACGAACGTACAAAAAGCGACACTATACGATACATATAGTTAAAGCATGCAGGAAGGATTATGCATTCAAACTTTTCATCCCATGCGGTATTGCCTATGCTAATGCTAAAGCATATTTGGGGAGCCAGGAAAATATAAAGCGGATGTATTCATCATTTCTTCGACCATCCTTTGCCATTCTTAAAATATCTTCGCAAGAAACATAGATTGTAGCGGGAGTAACAACAAATGGTCAACAAACTTCTGTGGAATCCGGAAAAAAAATCATTTAAGTAAGTGCCAATTGAGTTTCATATTTACACTCCTGTATCGAAAAAAAACCGCTATCTCTTCTTTTACTATACTAAAATGAGTATCACCTCGATTAAAACCTTGCAGTAGACTCACCATCGCCCATACATAAGATATAGAGAGCCGATAAAGCTTAGAAGTTATTTGCCGCTTGATGGGAAGAAATATTGGAACTGATGCATGGCAAACTTTGGGCTGATTCTGAGCTACACAAGCCAAAATAGTGGGGCACTTTCATAGATACATGTAGATGATTGAAGGAAGTCACAAGCTTACCCAAAATACCAGGGGGTTATCTCCGAAAATTTAAAAAACGAGATCGAAGGACCTATTACTCCTGCCAGAATTTCTCTGTATTAAAAAGTGCTGCAAATGGCTTTAAGAGCTAATGTTATATCGACTTGCACTTGATATCTAAATTAAATTTTTGGACGGTCTTCTGACATAGAGATTGTTTGCTGCTCTTTTTGGCCATCAATGTTGCAGAAAACACTTTCGGTTACGTTATCGGGATCGCTTTGTAATAGCTGCAGAATTATCTTCGGATACTTAGGTCCATGGTAAGGATGGTTTCGCGATAGTTTTTACAACCGTTTGGGACTGTTTTGAAACATTACGGAATTAGTTATGAACTTATGTTGGAATATGTTTGAAGCATTAATGAACAATTGGCTGATCCTTTCGGTATTATTTCCGAGAACGTTTCGGCGGTATTTTGCTGATACTTTGCGATTTTTTTCGGAATATTTTCAGGATTACTTTTGAAATAATTACGAAATAATTTCGGAAAACCAATGCTAGAATGTCTTTTAAATATTTTGGAATTTTTTTTTGGGAGACTAGTTTTTGGCGCACTTCAGACCCCTGTGCAACACTCCTTACCGTCTCCAATCGGAAGCATAATTTATAAGTGCTATTTTTGCTCAGGTATTCCATATACCTATGATTTATTCGTTTTCGCTATTATTAGTTAAAATAGGCATTGGTATTCCCACTGCATGTGGCAACCAATTTATGAGCCCCCATTTAATACGGGAAACACAACATTGCTGATTATATTAAATATGACGGGAAGTGTTAAAGCAACAGTTACACAAATTTCCTATTGACATGAGTAATCGATACTCGTATACTGTATCCACGTACTCGATACCAAGGTGAAGTAATCGTGTAATATATATCGAAAAGTCTAGGTACTGAGAACAAAGTACTTGAGTATGTATCGCAGTTACTCTCATCTGGTAGGAAGACACTGTACTTAGAGCATAGGACGATGTGGTCAAGTAGCGAAACGAGAGAGAGTAACTCTTTGTTTCGAACTTCGATGTGGATACGGTTACGAGTCACTGATATTCACTCTATCCAGTCTACAAGACGTACACAACGATGACCCTCATGTGACATCAACCATATTTTAGTAATTGTCCCCTGGTGTCAACAACTCAAATAAAATAAGTTGTGTATACATAATGTTACAACCACAGTTTAGCGTTTTAAAGACTTTTGCTCATTATAACTACTCTCTCTCTCGCTCTTCTCTCGTCGCATGTCGTTTGCTCTCACAAAAGACCCGATTCCTTCTAGACATTGATGGAACAGTAGTAACATGTAACTGCCGTAGAATTAACATATTCGTACTGTACTATCAGTGACACTATCTAACTCGCCGTGGCCTAGTACGATTTGACATTAGTCCAGTCATTTACAAAAGTACAGTACATGGAACTGTGTTATGTTATTAGTTGTAAGTATGCTCACCTGCTCCTGCTAATCTACTTGTATGATTCGCCATGCCTTCAGACGTTCCGATACGCTGAAGTTTTGTTTTTGTAGCTCCTTTTCGCTATAATTTTCTCATCACTCTCGCTCTCTTACAATATCTGTAACTAAACGAAAGTTGTCTGCCCAAGAAAATTGATGCGACAGTCGAACAATATCACTTTTTTCGCAGTGTAGTTCTCAAGTTGTGAAAGTCGTATGATAAACATAAAATTAATACTACCAAATTTATCAGTGAATTCACTAAATGACTGCAAAAAAGTAATTCCATAAAAAAACAACAAATCGCTGTTAATCTATTTACACAAGCAAATACACCAACTTTTCAAAAGCAAAATAAATATCGTAATAATGATTTCGGCGTTAAGTGAAAGGAGTGAAATGCAAACAAAAACGAACTAACAAACAGCAACTTCACAGTGACCGGCACGCACTTAAACTCGTTCGATTTGAGCACTTGGAAAAAACCTGTATCCTCCTTTTTAATTAGCTTAATGCCATTCAATCTCAATTATCTATGCATGTAGATGCCTCGCAGGTAGATTTCGAATTATGAAAAATATTTAAGTTTTCTATTCCGAAAGAGAGAGACTGAAATTGATCCTATTTGTACCAACTCAAAATTTGTACACTGAGCAAATTCTAGATGAATTATATTATCCAGGTGTTACTTGTACCAAGGTTCATTTTCGGCCTGGATTTCAATGTTCGGTGAAGATTGCTTTCGCTGGTTTCTAGAGTGACCACGTCTGCACCTTCTATTTAAGTTTGTTTACGCAGCTAAATTCGCCCAGTGAATTTCGACAACTACGACTCGAAAATTTTTAAACTAAATTCCTAGGCCAATGAGAAATGAGAGATTTCGGCCATTGCTATGACTGATTAGGGACATCAGTCTGCAATGCAATATGTTGTCATATCTGAAGTGTGTATTGTGGGCGGAAAATCGATTTGTCTCCTATTATATTAATTATAAAGTACACTGAGACTCAATCTTCATTGTCAGCAGCTCGTAGAAATCACACCAATCGCGAAATCTTCCACCCTCGACGCTAAACAAACAGTTCTGCTAAATACCCAGAAACCTGGGCATCTCACATATATCTGATTGAAGAGGCCAGGAACTGAGAAGTAATCTCCGTAAGCAATATGAGGAATCCGGCATTAAAAATTCAGCTATCTTAATAGAAGAAATACGAAAGCTCTCTCAAACATCCACATATATTCTTCTGATTACTATCCAACAATTTCCGGTCGACCACGTTCTCAATGGCAATACACTTGAAAGCAATTTTTTGAGACATACGTCACTCTTGCTCTTCGATCTGGGACCTGTACAGGTTAAGCTCTACTTATCCAGAAAACACGCCGACATACCAACTTATGTCCTGCCTGTAACGTGTCCCAAATGACACCAAACATATTTTTCAATTGCAATGTAGGAGAAATTCTCTACACCATTATCCTCTTTGGTCCAACCGTGTTGAAAACAGCTAGTTTCCTCGGACTATGTATGAGGACAAAGCACTGCACTACAACAAGAACAACCTTCAATGCTGCAGCTGTCAGTGGTGTTCTGAACTAAGTCTTAAGTTGTCTGGTTCAAAGAGTGAGGTTAGTTAAAAGACTGATCGCCATATTGTACATACTACGAATGAGTTTATCTAACATCTCGCCTCCCGAACTATCAAGATTTACCATCATAATTTCTCACTTACTTACGTAGTCGACACTTAACAGTTTGAAAAGATATGGTCATCAACAAGTCGCGCTCGTTTGCTGGTTAGTTGCGCAATTGATCAAATCAAGGGAGCTTGTAAATCGTTTCCACCTGAGTGCCTGCCTCGGATTCCGATAATACTACCCGGCGTACTTGACCATACTCTGTGGGAGTGTCTCTGATATGTATGCATGCTGTTTGTGCGCTTACTCTCGCTGCTTTTATGGTATATGGTAGACATAATTATGTTGATGGTTGATCGTGCATACAGTCACGCGTTCAGTATCGGCTTAGAGGATGATAGTAGGTTCTGTTTACGCGTTGCTATATCTACGTCAGCAAGATGTTATCATAGGTGGTGCTCCTCTGTCCAAGAGTTCAGTTGTCGGCCTACGTTCAATGTGCGCAGAAACCTGCATCCAACAGATATCTGGCTGAGAGGCCCCACCTTCCAGGAAGCTTAGAGTAACTCGTGATGGAGCATATGAAAAATGCTGGCATTTAAAAATGTCAAACTATATTAATAGAAGAAATACGAAAAGGCTGCGTTTGAAACATCCACAAATATTCTTCTGTCTTTCTATTACTATGCCAACAATTTCCTCGTCCACCACGTATCTAATGGCAAACGCTTGAGGCAGATTTTTGGAGACACGCGGTCACTCTTGCTCACCTTCGATCTAGGATACTGTAATTCGGCTAGTGTGTCTTACTTATCAGGAAACAACAGACGACATACAAAGTGTATGTCCTGCCTGTAACGGTGTCCCCAAAGGACAGCCTAAACATATCTCAATTGCAATGTGGAACCAATCTCTTACACCACTATCTGTTTGTGCCAACCATGTTGTGAAACAGCTATTGTCCTCAGACATAATGTTCTGAGGCGAAGCACTGCTACAACAAGAACAACTTCTAATGCTGCACTCTCTTTTGTGCGCACCTTCGTTCACGTGTGAAAATGTAGGAGTAGGGTCAGCTGTATCCATATGAAAACGCAGCTCGCGTATCAGTAGTGTATGTCGTTGTAGGAGCGACTAGATAGTTCCCGAAGGCTTAGCTAATGTCACAGGTTGTTCCAATCTATAGAGATCTTGGAACTGGTGCCATCATTATTCGCTTCATCTAACTTTTATGACGTACAGTTTAACTGCCTGCTCTTAAGAGCAGTTTTATGTGTCGGTGTAGTCTGACTGTTGGTGGATATTCTACAAGGCTTGTGATGGGACACATCGTGAATTTTCTTAGCTTCCTTCCATATGCAGACAGGGGTTTGATCTGATTTTTTTAGGTTAATGTCTTAATACCTCGAACTTGATCGTATGTGTCCTCTTTGTTATTCGCTTTCTTTTTCTCTTATTCTCGTCGTCGAGTTAATATTTAATCTGTGTCTTCGTTTCCAAACCTTCCATTTGTAATTGTCTTCTTTTGGCTATTAGCCATTCATACATACGCGTTTGCCTCTTCCCACGCAGTGGAGGTCTCTCCTTCCCTCTTCTTCCAAACTGCGATGTAGACTGAAATATTTTATAGGCCGGAGCGTCTTCGTCCATTTGCCTAACTTGACCTAAACCACCGAAGCCTTTGGGTTTTTATTCGCTGCACTATCTATATATACTGGCCACCGTGGTGTGATGGTAGCGTGCTCCGCCTATCACACCGTATGCCCTGGGTTCAACTCCCGGGCAAAGCAACATCAAAATTTTAGAAATAAGATTTTTCAATTAGAAGAAAATTTTTCTAAGCGGGGTCGCCCTCGGCAGTGTCTGGCAAGCGCTCCGATTGTATTTCTGCCATGAAAAGCTCTCAGTGAAAACAGTGCAGATGCCGTTCGGAGTCGGCATAAAACATGTAGGTCCCGTCCGGCCAATTTGTAGGGAAAATCAAGAGGAGCACGACGCAAATTGGAAGAGGAGAAGCTCGGCCTTAGATCTCTTCGGAGGTTATCGCGCCTTACATTTATTTATTTTTTATTTTATCTATATATCTGCATAAAGCTCATGCAGCTGTACATTATACCTCTTTCGATACTCGTCGTCGACATTACGGATAGCACCATACATCTTCCAGAGGACTTTTCGCTCGAACAACTTAAGAGCCATCTATCTTCTGCCGACACCTTCCATGCCATAAATCACTTAAGATGAGCGACTTGTAGAGTCGTCGAGAGAGGACTTTCCTTTTTATTGTCTGCTCAGTCAAAGAAGAATTTGTTGTCAAGAGTTCTTATCCGTTTGATTTCTTAGCTGACATTGTTTTCGCGTTTTTGAAGCAGGTTCGCGGGGTTCGGAAGTGATTTGGCTCACTCCGAGTGTATTTCTGCCTTGAAAAGCTTCTCAGTGAAAAACACATCTGCCTCGCAGATGCCGTTCGGAGTTGGCATTAAACATGTAGGTCCTGTACCGCCAAAGCCGAGGCCATTGTTATCAAAGTGTTTGTGTATCGGTTTTTATCGACGGATTATGGATGCACCAACCATTTCTTATCGGTGTGTTGTTGCTGCTTTTTTGACGAGTTATTACACGAGTCAGCGATTTGTTATCGAAAAGTTACCACTTTCATTGACACAATTTCGATATTATCGAAAGTTGATCGATATGTTAACAAAAGATACTCGATTTTTCATCTAAAAATGATCGATGTGTAACCAATTTGCTATCGGCACTATTGATTTTTATCAGAAAGTTTGCCATTGAAAAGTTGTTGATTATTATCGAAAATTAATGATATGTTATGAAAAGGTTACGATGTTTTCTAGACAAATTATCGATGTATTATCGTAGTGTGGCCAATTTTCATCAATGGTTTGTTATCGAAAGGTTTTCGATTTTCATAAAAAGTAATCAATTTGTTATCGAAAAGAAATTTTTCTTAAATTAATCAATTTGCTTTAATTCGCTCCATATATATACTTACATACATACACAAAATGTATTTGCGACTTATGCCCATATATTTTGTGTATCTATGTACATATATAAAAATCTTTAAATGCATGTAATTTATTGCAGAAATGTTTTGGATAAATATTGATGAACTAAAAATATAAATGTACCAAATTACATATGTATGTATGTATGTTCGCATACTAACATGCACATACTAGATATGTATGTACATACAACATACATTAGTGCATATGTACAAATGCATATACAACTCTGCAAAAGTGATATAGAAATCAAATTCTCCAACGTGATATTGAAATAAATTTCCTCGTAAAGTGAAACTTATTCGTATTGTATGAGGAATTCTCCACCTCTCCTCTCTTTTCATCTTCTTCCAAACAACAACAACGTGAATTTTTATGGTACATATGTATGTATGTGTGCCTTCACTGCAGCGTTGTGCAACTGAACATATACAGAGAACAAGGAATTTGGAAGGAGAAAGTGAAACAATTTAGCGGATAGTGGTAAGTGTTTTTAAAAATTTAAAGTTTAATGCTGATTTTCGTTAAAGTCTTACAATTTGACATCAATTCACCTAAGTCCCATGTATGTATGTATGTGGGTGTATGTGTGTAGCTGGAGTATTATATGACCATCGATAAGTTGGTTCATAAACTATGAATATTCTCTAGTCCTGCTGACTCTCTGCAAAACACAAGCGTAATTGTATTACTGTATATTCGATTGTCTTCAATTTATTAGTTCCTTTGACACAATGAAATTCGTTAACCTCTTAGACCATTATTCTTGTTTGCAAGCAAAGAAATTTAACAAGATAAGATTTGTTGGCTTCATATACTAGCAAGGAAATAGTTTTAGCTTAGGACGGACAGATTTCTCTCAAAAGAAAAAAAAACACAACCATTTGTGTTAAAATCTCTGTAGGCCATTCGGGAGCAATTTTTCATAAGCTACTATGGATTATCATAATTTTGTAGTTTTTTTATCGATTCTTCACATTTACCGTTTGTTATTTTTTTCTACGCGTTTCGACGCATATCATATCATCTTCAGGGTGGCTTTTTTAAAATCCAACGAACATCGAAAAAATACTCCTCCAAAATTCGATTAATATATAGCTCCCAACTAGATGTGCAACAACAATTTCCAATAATTCCTCTACCTTTGTTACATTTTGAATTTATTTTCAAGATCGCTTTCCAACTATTCTCCAACCTTAGAGAAAATTATTAATTTAAAGAAACAATATGTTACAATAACAATTCCTAGTAAATGCAAATTTAAGTATATTTATATCGTTGGGCCCTTATGCTGCTACAATCACAAAAATATTGTAGGCTGTCTTGCTTTGATTTCGAATTCAAAACTTATTGCGTGCATTTTCTATTATGAATATATGAATATTACATATAAGCTATAGGATTTGTATTTTTTTAATCGTTATACTTTTCAATTTATAAAATAACAATTACCTCACTTCCGATTCCGCTTCTGATTCCGATTCAGATAAAAGAAATTTGTGAATTTCTATTTAGATTGCGGTTCCGGTAAACTCACTTCCGTTACACCTCTAATTTAGACCACCAACTTTCAACGTACAAAAAATGAATCATTCTGCATCGAAATTTCAAAAATTTGATAAATTTTGCATTTGTTATATGCAGCTTTTTAAAATTTAGCACTTTTTGCATAACGGCCCAAATTTGGTTATTTTTGGTAGTGTTACTCAAAATAAAGCTTTAGTACTCTCCTATAAAATGTACATATACATAGGTAATTTTGTGGGGCAATGTCAATTTTTTAGGCGCTATTTTCATTCGAAACGCTTCGGACGCAAAGCCCAAAAAAAAAGAAAACAAATTGATCTTTAGGTCGCCAGAGCATGGTCAGCCAAATTTGTCCATGATAATTACTTGTAAATACATTCATAGTTGTAAACGCGTTGCATTCACCATTTTCACACAACACTTTCCCATTTAATCAAATACTAATAAAATTGTCTACTTTACTTACTAATAGGCATTAGAGATATACGCCACCGATAAACGCCGCCGCCAAAAATTTCCGCGCGACGGCGGCGTCCGGCGCGTTACTATATTTTCTACTCGTTTAAGACTGCTTAGGCATTTATTGTTCATGTCTAAAATTAGTCGGATATGGTCGAAGGTGGTATTAACGGATGCGCATCTTTCTAACTTTTCATAAGTTATTAAAAACAAACAGGCGCTTTCGATGTCAGCTTAACACGGACTTTTGCATCACCCAATTCGCCAAGTTATTAAAACAAAACATTAAAAGAAAAGTTTTATAATAAATTTGTATGTTCACTTTGCTTATTTTTTTTTCAAAAAATTAATAATGAACAATGAATTCAAATAAAATGACCCAAGGCGAACGTGTTTTCAATTTTCCTCAAGTTGTTAAAAAAAGCAAATTACCCAAAAACGGTGCCGATTTAAAAAAAATTTACATTGCGATTGGCTGAATGAATAAGCGAAATCAGATATGCAAAATCCCTTAGTAGGGGCATAAACACTCCTTTGTAATGATTCTTACCTCATACTTGAGTTGAGGATATATGTATGTATGAGTACGGTTTCAAAAATCACTTGGGTTTACATTTAAACGCCTGTTGTTTATTTGCGAAACTATACAATAGCGTAATGAAATGTTAATTTTGATTTTCATACTTCATCCTTCAACACCCAAGTCTCCCGGTTTGACATTGCCTAAAGTTGGCGGCCTTATCTAAAACTAGTCCCTTGGAGTGAATCACATTGCTTATACCTACCAACCAAGTTTAAGTATAACCTACGCGTTACGGCTCCTTTTACAAATGTGAATACGTAGGCACATATATTTACCAGGTGAGGCTTTGTCCTCCGCAAGAACACTCAAAGTGGCGAAGCAAAAGCTTTCCCAAGTCAGTCGAACTAATTACCATGTGTGCTACTACCCTAAAGTAGTGGACAGTCGAACTAGTATGAAAACTGAAGCTACGCGGTCATCCATTCTAAAATATCGTTTTGATTTAACGAAGACTATTGAAATCAATGTTGTGAACACACACGTCTGCAAACTTTTTGGTCAACATTTTAAAAATTGTATCCAATGTCATTCTAAAATTTTAATCATGTAGATGAGCCGAGGATTATGCGATTTTCACTCATGAGTTACGCAATTACATCCATTTAGACTGCTTATGTTTTCGAGGGCGTCAGCCTTGGCCGAATAGTCACTCCCTAACGTTTCAAGGTGTTTCTCTGGTGTAGCTCGGCAGTTAGAAAGTCTTCGGAACTACACCTAGAGCTTCAAGGAAAGTGACGTCGACGAAGGTACATATGATTTCGAAGTCGCAGTCCTATATCTTCTGTGCTGGCATATGGTGTGAGGGTTAAGAGGCGTGGTAGCGACTGGTGGTCGGTATTGCTACTGTTCGCACATCGGGAATTGTAGCTCTTAATCATCGGGAATTGTAGTTCGAAAAAACTGGATGCGCCCTGTGCCACGAGAGTCATGAGTATTAATAGACCACTAATAGCAACCGTAAGTCGCCTTTGTGCGTGACCGTCAAGGAGCCACAAACGATTTAAAGAAATTGTGTTCGCGACGATTATTAGGAGTTAACCCCAGGTGAAACTACGCTTTGCACAGATATACAGACAAAAGTGTGACCATTTTATGTATCTATATTTCTTTTCAGCAGACGCAGCAGTACCAATTCCAAAGACCGGGGTTAGGTTCGAAGCCTACCTGGAGTAAGTGACCGATAATCCCTCCGCAAAGAGCTACTCCTGAAAATTTTTGGACGATCTGCGAGGTTTTGATCCAGAAACCCCGTATCTTTTCGAAATGGCCAAAACGTTGATTTCCTTAAATGCATACAAATAAAACCTTTCCTAAATATTATTTTTTTAAATAGAAAAATTAAGCTTTTAAAGTAAGAACACCGGCGTACGCCGGCGCGCCGCCCACGCCGCCGCCGCCGATAAAGTAATCGGCGTAAACCTCTAATAGGCATTTCGCGAAATACGCGGAAGTTGCATTATCTCGTTTGGTGGTTAGGCGGTTTGATTGTTTGCAGTACATCATCATCATATCACATTTGAGCATGTGTCCATCCTTACAACATAAAAATGAATACCGCAATTGACATACTTTTATTTTCATGCAAATCGTAAAATCCATAACAAGGCTGAAACTGTGTAATATCTAATAGCTATTTTAGCAATAATAGTAAAAATACTGTTTTATTACATTTATTATAGTCAAAGCGAAGATGGGTAATTGATTGAAATGTTTGTTTCCTGTTAATCGCCAAAGGCATTCGAAACAATGAAAATGTGGACAATGTTTTTAATATGCAAGTAAGCGCAAACTTGGGTCTGGTTATGGGAAAATATTCATAAGCAACTGGGCCTAGGCAGGACATTTCTCCCGTATTTAATGTGACAAACTGTCTTGAAGAAGTCATCAGTGAGTGAAATAACTATTCGCGGTCAATTCAGACCATGGCGAAACCATACAAGGTGGCAGCAGGACGACATTATTATTTCTGGGCCTCGATGCACTGTGAGCTTTTTTCAGATCTATTGCCCTTTGGCTTTCAGCATATTACTGCATGTGGAGGATTTTAATGTATTAAAGTTCCTCTTCAGGCTTTTTATTCCTCGGATTAAGAATACCGGTACCTAGTTTGGAGAGTCTCTGCCTTGCCATAGCGATGCATTTGCAGAGAATGTTAAAAGGCCTATCATCCACAAGGTCACAAAAGCGACAGATTTGTGTTTCGGATAGAGTTAACTTATCGAGGTGATATCATAAACTACCGTGCCCCGTACATTACCCAGTAAGAGTTCGTAGGTCCTCTCTGCTTAGTCTAATGAGTTTGGCTGATACTCTCTCGTTAATAGGAGTATAAAAAAGTTGGCCTGTCTTTTTGCGCCGAGCACTCAATTCGTTGTTGGCTGAACTGCTTGTTTCCCAGACCATTTAGGACTCCTTTGAATTCATCCACTAGTTTAGAAATAATTGTGTAAGGCTAGAAGGCATGCAAGGCTGCCTGACTATCTGACCTAATGAGGAAGCTACTCGAAGATAAGCCTCTTTGTAGATATTCTCTAATTCTTTTGCATGGATTTCTGCCTGAAAAAGAGTGGCGCAGCATCCTATATGTATCCATTCCTTAAAATTCGGCCCATGAATGCCGCCAGCTCCCGCTTTTCCAACATTAAATTTGGATCTATTCATGAATCAGGCCTATGAGTCAGTGTCAATACATGGATTCCCTCTTTCCCAAAGAGTCTGGTGCAGGCTAAGAAAGCTCTTCTTGCTTTTTCATAGATGAGCATTCCACGTGAGGCTACTGTCCAATGTAACCCCTAGGTATTTTGCTTTCATTAAAAGTGTGATTTTGGTCACACCCTTGTGTGTCAAATCCATTGGGTTTCAGTCCACAGAAGAGCAGAGAGTACACCCCCTTGAGAGATTATGTGCAGGTCTTACAATCTTAGACTAACAAAGTTACTTATATCACTAAACAGAGAGGACTGTAGACTCATGACGGGTAACTTGACTGGATACTTCCTTCTAGTGTCTCATGCCTTTAAATTAGGCCTGGTCAGCGATAGTTTTCTAGGTCCTCATGGACTGGCTAGTTCAACCTTACCAAACCCAGCACGGACCGCACCCAACGAATGATCAATGGGTATACATATATCCTTGCAATCAAATCTTATTTGATGGCTGTGTCGTGCTACCGAAAGCACCTGAGATGTCAGTTAAAGTGCAGAGAGCTATATTTTTAGACCTCAAAGCCTTTTAAATTTTTTCCGCGAGACTATGAGTAAGCCGTTTCCGTGGGTTTTCCTGACGTAGTTTGTTTAGGTTGACCTCCTTAATGTGCTGATCCAAGATTTTATTCATACCTTTAGAATAAAGGAACTCAAGCTAATTGGTCGATAGGATGAGGGGAGTTGCTCGGGTTCCTCCTGGCAGGCGACAAATGTTTTATATTTCGATGAACAAATTTCAAATTCGTACTGTGCCCGAAGTTGAAGTATCAAATCATATTAAAAAGTACTAGTCAGCTGATTTGCGGCCGTCACCTGTATGGTTCTGCCATGGTTTAGAAGTATTATTATTACGATCGATTACGGTTTTTTGCCGGTGTCCTGCGGTGACCAGGCTAAGGCTACAGCAATAAGGAGTTATATAGCTATCAAATATTGAAAGCAGCAAGTGCAATAGGTTCTAGAAAGCTTCTAGTATTGCAAAGGAGGACGGAATTTAACGGCGGTTTTCAGTTTAGTCATTAAACAAACTTCTTATCATATTATTGACTCATTCAGTCTATGTGAGGTCTCCACAGACCGGCTGGTTCAACCTAACCTAGCCTATTAAAAATTTATCGATTTCTTATCGGAGTGTTGTCATCGAACTGTTATAGATGACTCATTCTTTAGTTATAAAACTTCTGTAGTTTCTCAATAACACTAAGAAGGCAATTTCTCGGCTATAAAAAACGATAACTCGAGGATAGAAATTCGCTATCGATAATAAGCGATTCAAGAACAATAACAATAATAAGAATAAGTCCACGGAGACCTATTCAAAAGGTTCGAAATTATATTTTCCTGGTATAGTTCCCCTCTGTTGTGGTTTAACTTCAACCCCTGAGTGAGGTCTACATAGTTGACTTAAAAACATTAAATTTCTGGATGTATATGTTTTTAAATCGAACTTAAGTTGTACTTGATATTCATGTCTTTTTGTACCGAAAATTGTGTACTTATTAATGCGTCAGATGAATCCAAGCCTACCTGTGTTTGCCTGGCAGCTTATTTCATTTTATGTAACTTAATTTCGTTAATCAGATATTCGTTGGAATTTTGGTGACAATTTCATTACAAAGAAACTGCGTTGAAAAAGTGTAAAACGAAACAAAAAATGTCAAAAAATTCAGAGAAAATGCCACAGTGAATAGGTTATTTTAAAAACCAAACAAACACCAAATTTGAGGAAAACTAAATAAAAAAGTCTGTTAACGAAAATATCATTAAAACTCTGTGACGGTATTAAAAATATGTGTGAATGCAGGTATGCCATCAACACTAAATCCACCTACAATGTGCACAGAAAAAGTTTATACATTGGTAAACAACTTTTAATAATTCACACTTTCATCATTAACTTTGTATATATACAAATTTCGCTGCCGTGATTCAGTTGAGAGCGCAGCTTAAACAAAAGTTTCTGGTTTAAATATGTACTCAGCTCTTAATTATGAATTGTTACTGAGCAGGTGGACGAAGGCGTGTGCTGGCATAAAATTGTTTTAACATTTTTTTTTCCTCTATTCGTATTTTGAATGAATCTGTTTAGGTTGAGGTAGTCGACCGTTGGTTAATTAGGATTTGTTTGAATGATTCAGCGAAAAAAGAAATTTAAACGTGGTACATATTTGTAAAGTTTGCGAAAGTTTGCTTAATATATGCAGAATCACATTTGAGAGGTAAAAAAAAGTAATTTTTAACGTTTAACCCAATATTTTCGTATTGATAAAAAAATTATACTCTTATGGATAAAACCTTCCAATTCTTATATCGCTTTATAAAGTAGAACTGAAAGTTTTGTTTTTGTACCTAATTTTTTTTGTTGATACGCCCGCACCTATTTTAGGGCATCATTCTGTATTATGAACAATAGCTCAGACAAACGAATCGACTCTTAATAACTTTGCCTAGCAATGGTATTCTCTGCCACTTTCATCATCTGACAATTGCTGAGGCCTTCCTCGTTGACATGACGTAAGAAACAAACGAAAGTGATAGAAAATACCATTGCTACGAAGATGTTAAGAGACGATTCGTTCGTCTGAGCTATCGTTCGCAATAGAGAATGCGGCCCTTAAATTAATTTCCATTTTCATATTCATCACCCAAATCAATCGAAAGATTCGAAACCTTGCATGATTTTTGATATCATTCCTACACATGCAACATCTAGCGGAGTTTTTTGTTTCTATTCTTGCATTGTCTTGCACCTCAGTACTATGTGCGGGGTTTTATCGGCACAACAACAACATGTGCGTGGTTGCAATTATATAGCTTAATGGGAAATATCTTAAAACACGATCCCGAAACTCCCTCGTAAGACACGAACCTTCTAGATATCTCGCTCCGGGTGCCACTTTCAGAATTTTACCCTTGTTTAAGGCATTTTCTTAGTGTAGTTAGCCACATTTCAAATATTAAGTTTGTGGCTCAATAGAAAGATTCTCAGCATTGATTGATGATGATTCCATCCGATTCGTACGGTTTTCCTGAAAGCGTGGATACTTGCGACACCTAGTGAACCTTTTTGTGTTACACGTGTTAAACTATATTAGAACTTTGAATCCCGTTTTATATTTCAGCTCTGTAGTTCACTGAAAAATTACTTAGAAAACGAGTATCCTATCAATTTTTTAATTATATCGACCAGTGCGCGACTTAGCGGAAATTTTCTCGCCTTTTGCTGAATTGTCTTTATGTTCTCATCTAAGTGTAAGATTTCAAGGTTCTGGCGCAATGAGAAGTAACTTAAAAATCAATCGTAAAACTCAACGCGCTCGACATGTATTTTGTAAATATTTCTGATTGTATCTCAAAATTTCTAAATTCCGACGATGCTTTTTTTTTAAATAGCACGCTTCCTGCGCCACAAAACTAAAAGTTTTTCATCTTCATCCTCGTTTTCATCTTTATTTTTATGTTCAACTTTACCTATATCTTTATCTTTGTCTTTATCTTTATCTTCATCTTCATCTTTATCTTCATCTTCATCCCCATCTTCATCTTCATCTCCATCTTCTTCTTCATCTTAATTCCCATCACCCTCTTCTCATCCCCATTTGTCTCTCCACGACTTTGTTAAGGACATTCGAAGGAAAAGCGATCTTATCAGTATGTTAGCCTCAAATTTGTTGTGGTCCTTTTCTTCTTTTTTGGAGCCGGTTTTATATAGTAGATTTGGTATGTACTTTCGCCGCTTTGCGAACAAACTGCAAAAACTCTATACAAAAACTTTAACAATCAAAACTTGTTGCCCGCAAACTTGAATTTTAAAATGAGTTCATACAAAATGCAAGTTTGTGGTTTTTTTTTGTAAGAAATAACCACATATTGCACATACGTACATACAAATGTATGTATGTATGTGCGTATGCATTCCCATTTGTAAACTTGCAACGTCAACTCAATCATAAATGCAACAAATGAAAGTTATCAACTGGAAATGGCAAGAAAAGTGACCACTCATCCTTTTTTCTACTCGTTGCAGTAGTAGTAAATATAAATAAGCATGTGTATATAATTTTGTTTATATTATTTTATATATTATGTTAACAAACTTGTGATGCATGCACTTTGCAAAACATAAATAAAATGATGCCGGTAACGGAAGGGGAATTAAGAAATATAAGATTTACATATATATATATATATATATATATATATATGTTTGTTATAAATAAAACACAAAATAAATTATTATTATTTATTGAAAAAGTGAAACTGCCTACACGTAACATGTATGTATGTATGTTCAATTTCATGCATGCAAATATGGCAACTATACATACATTAGATTGTAACAATGTTGGTACAAAATATTGTTTTTATAGTTTTTTTTTGCTGAAATTTTATTTGAGTGCTTTATCAAATCAAATTCGAATAATAAATAAATATAAAAAAAATATTTGTTAACATACAAAATAATATGTTGGCTTTTGATTTTGTTAAAGAAAATTGCATCATGCTCACCTCTGGATTGGGTCGGTCATCATACGGTAATGAATAAAAAACACAAATAAATTTCCTTTGCCTTCTCAAGAAGGAGTTTGATTAATTTCAGCACAAAGCGCTAAGTTTAAGTCCCACTTTGGGTTTAGTGTTAATTCACTGACATTAATCAATCTTTTTTGGAGAGTTTTATTGATGCCGATGGTCTTTATGGATTCGGTAGGTTCCTGAAAATGGCACCATTAAAGCACTACGACCACCTCGGGAAGGGCTGATATGATTACGTTGAGTCTAGGTAGCGAAGTCCTTCCTTCTAGTGGCTTTTTTTTGACAGGCATTTCAGTCACTTGACCTTGGAAGTTATTTAAAAATTGTATCCTTTTTGTATAAGTTACATAAAAATCAAACCAAAGGTTTTAAATATTGTGAGATTTTTTTCTTGTATCGACGCGTACGCAGCCTAGCGAAAATTGTTTCTGATTTTTTTGCATTATCATGGGTCTGTACTAAGTCTTAAGTTTCTAGCTCAAAGAGAGGTTATTTAAAAATCGATCGCAATATTGCACATACTATGAATGAGTTTTCTTTTTTTCATCTCCATCCCCGACCTATCAAGATTTACCATCATAAATTTCTCACTTACTTACGTAGTCGACACCTAACCGTTTAAAAGATTATGGTCATTGAACAAAGTCGCTCCATTGCTGGGTTAGTTGGCGCCAATTGATCAAATCAAGGAAGTTTAAATCGTTTCCACCTGATCCGCCCTCTTCTTCTGCTTGCATAGGTGGATTCCGATAAAAACTAGTTTCCTAGTTTCAGCGTAGCCGCTGTGTTTTTATTCGCTGGACTATGTTGATGTCTGCGTAAAGCTCGTACAGCTTATCATTAAATATTCTGCGTTATCCGCATTCACGTCACTACTATATAATACCAAAAATTTCATAAAGGCATTCAGGTTTATTGTCACTCACTAAAGTGAAGGAATGCTCTTATATAATAGGAATTTTGGTGCACTTGAGAAAAAATGACTCGTTGCGTTATACATAATTTGCCCCTAAACCTTTATCCGTACTCGCCGTCGCAAACGAGTAGATGTCCGTAAATTTTTCGAAGAACTTTTATCCCGAACACTCCGAGAGCTGCTTGGTCCATGCTTCTGCACCACAAAGTAGAACGGGTACGATAAATAACTTGTAGAGCATGATAATCGTTCGCTGGGAGAGGACCTTACTTATCAATTTCCTACTTAGTTCAAAGTAGCATTTATTGCCAAGAACGATTCTTCGCTGGATTTTAGAGCTGATATTGTTATTTGTGGTTATTTCTGGTTCACAAATAAACGAAGTCTTTTAATATATCGAAATTATGGCTGCCAATAGTGCCAACGCTGAAGCATAATCCCATTATTTAATTATTACATGGTATTTTTCATCTGGTGGATATAATGGTAGTAGAACTCCGAAAAGTTCCATGAGTATTGCTTATTTATTATACCTTTCATGAAAATGAAATGGTATATTAATTTCGTCACGAAACCGAAAATTGTAAGTCCTTAAAGGAAAATAGATAGACCCACCATTAAGTATACCGAAATAATCAGGTTGAAGAGCTGAGTTGATTTAGCCATGTCCGTCTGTCCGTCTGTCTGTTTGTATGCAAACTAGTCCCTCAATTTTTGAGATATCTTGATAAAATTTGGTGAGCGGGTGTATTTGGCTGTCCGATTAGACATTTGTCGGAACCGACCGTATCGGACCACTATAGCATATATCCTCCATACAACCGATTTTTCAGAAAAAGAGGATTTTTCTAATATCTTACCCAATTTAACAGATTGAAGCTTCAAATCTTCACCATATACTTTCGCATATTGCACATATTGTTGCCTGAAAAAATTGATGAGATCGGTCGTATATATAGTATATATCCCCCACAACCGATTGTTCAGATAAGGAACTACTGCCCTATTTTAAGATCTAGAGGGTTCAAATTTCAACGAATGCTTACGTATATAGCATATATTGTTGTCTGAAAAAATCATAAAGATCGGTGGTATATATAGTATATATATGGTGGTATATATAGTATATATATATAGTATATATATATATATTTTCGCAAATTTTAGCCCCATTTTAACAGCTAGAAGCTTCAAATTTCACCGAATACTTACGTATATAGCATATATTGTTGTCTGAAAAAATCATAGATATCGGTTGTATATATAGTATATATCTAATACAACCGATTGTTCAGATAAGAAACTTTTCGCAATTTCTACCCCATTTTAAAAGCTATAAGCTTCAAATTTCACCGATTGCTTACGTATATAGCATATATTATTGTCTGAAAAAATCATAGAGATCGGTTGTATATATAGTATATATCTCATACATCCGATTGTTCAGATAAGAAACTTTTCGCAATTTCTACCCCATTTTAACAGCTATAAGCTTCAAATTTCACCGATTGCTTACATATATAGCATATATTGTTGTCTGAAAAAATCATAGAGATCGGTTGTATATATAGTATATATCTCACAACCGATTGTTCAGATAAGAAACTTTTCGCAATTTCTACCCCATTTTAACAGCTATAAGCTTCAAATTTCACCGATTGCTTACGTATATAGCATATATTGTTGTCTGAAAAAATCATAGAGATCGGTTGTATATATAGTATATATCTCATACAACCGATTGTTCAGATAAGAAACTTTCGCAATTTCTACTCCATTTTAACAGCTATAAGCTTCAAATTTCACCGATTGCTTACGTATATAGTATGTATTGTTGTGTCAAAAAATCATAGAGATCGGTGATATATATAATATATATATGATGGTATATATAGTATATATATTTTTTTTGCGATTTCGGCCCCATTTTAACAGCTAGAAGCTTTAAATTTCACCAAATGCTTACGTGTATAGTATATATTGATGTCTGAAAAAATCATTGAGATCGGTGGTATACATAGTATATATCTCATACAACCGATTGTTCAGATAAGAAACTTTGCGCAATTTCTTCCCCATTTTAACAGCTAGAAGCTTCAAATTTCACCAAATGCTTACGTATATAGTATATATTGTTGTCTGAAAAAATCATAGAGATCGGTGATATATATAATATATATCACGATGGTTCAGATAGATATATCTTTTGCGCATTTCTGCCCCATTTTAACAGCTAGAAGCTTTAAATTTCACCAAATGCTTACGTGTATATTATATATTGATGTCTGAAAAAATCATTGAGATCGGTGGTATATATAGTATATATCTCATACAACCGATTGTTCAGATAAGAAACTTTTCGCAATTTCTTCCCATTTTAACAGCTAGAAGCTTCAAATTTCACCAAATGCTTACGTATATAGTATATATTTTTGTCTGAAAAAAATCATAGAGATCGGTGATATATATAATATATATATGATGGTATATATAGTATATATATTTTTTTTGCGATTTCGGCCCCATTTTAACAGCTAGAAGCTTTAAATTTCACCAAATGCTTACGTGTATAGCATATATTGATGTCTGAAAAAATCATTGAGATCGGTGGTATACATAGTATATATCTCATACAACCGATTGTTCAGATAAGAAACTTTGCGAAATTTCTCCCCATTTTAACAGCTAGAAGCTTCAAATTTCACCAAATGCTTACGTATATAGTATATATTTTTGTCTGAAAAAATCATAGAGATCGGTGATATATATAATATATATATGATGGTATATATAGTATATATATTTTTTTTTGCGATTTCGGCCCCATTTTAACAGCTAGAAGCTTTAAATTTCACCAAATGCTTACGTGTATACTATATTGATGTCTGAAAAAATCATTGAGATCGGTGGTATACATAGTATATATCTCATACAACCGATTGTTCAGATAAGAAACTTTGCGAAATTTCTTCCCCATTTTAACAGCTAGAGCTTCAAATTTCACCAAATGCTTACGTATATAGTATATATTTTTGTCTGAAAAATCATAGAGATCGGTGATATATATAATATATATATGATGGTATATATAGTATATATATATTTTTTTTGCGATTTCGGCCCCATTTTAACAGCTAGAAGCTTTAAATTTCACCAAATGCTTACGTGTATAGCATATATTGATGTCTGAAAAAATCATTGAGATCGGTGGTATACATAGTATATATCTCATACAACCGATTGTTCAGATAAGAAACTTTGCGAATTTCTTCCCCGTTTTAACAGCTAAAGCTTCAAATTTCACCAAATGCTTACGTATATATATATATTTTTGCTGAAAAATCATAGAGATCGGTGATATATTAATCTTGTAACGATTTTTACTTGCAACTCCTCTTATTTGCATCCTTTTGCTAGGATCGTATCGACTAAACTGTTGAATAATAACTCCAATATTGAATAATGGAAAAATGGCCTTTATTAAAATACTTCACAATAACACTCAAACTGTGCAACGAATAGCTTAATAACCAAACTGATATCTTAAAGGAAACTGACTTTCAAAATAATAGTGCTATTGCTCGCTAGATATCGTCTTACTCGTAACTGCTTGACAATTCAAATCAAACTGAATTACTTCTTACTCGCCTGCATCGCTTTTATAGTTTACGCTGCATACTTCTAGGCTCTTCGATTTCCAGAAGTTACTAGTTGTTTCGGCTACAAAATCGCCAGCCACAACTACGTGCACAAATTATTGCTCTCTCTTGTGACAACTCAGATAAGGTATATGCATGTGTTTGTAGTTTACAGTCTCCCGCACACACATAAGCGTATAAGTAAATTCATCGGTGTGTGACATCTCATCTCTCGCTGCCTTGTATGTAAATGTTGCTCGTCGGAATGTGTACATATGTGTAGACGCAATTATTGATTCGTTTATGTAGATACATAATGATTGAATTATTGATGTGCATTCACGTCACTGCTTAGATCGGCTTAGAGCTGGCAGCACTCCTTAGTTTTGCTAATATTCGTAACACTGCCCTCCACCTAAGTCTGATCGTCCCGATCAGACAAATCTCTCGATCTAAACGCTGCTAATCTCTCCAAATGAACCACTTTCATTTTGGTTCGTGGTTTGGTAGTGGTTTGTATGCGGTACACTACATCGTTGATCCGTTTTACAACTTTGTATGGGCCTTCCCAGTTACACTGCAATTTCGGGGACAAACCTTTTTTTCGTTGTGGGTTGTATAGCAGCACCAAATCTCCTTCCTGAAACCCTTCCGAATTAATTGCTTTATCGTACCTCGCTTTCATCTTGTCACTCATAATCTTTGCTCGTTGCCTTACCAGATCGTGTATCTCTCTCAGCTCTTCTTCTAAGACATCAGTGGATTTCTTGACATTCCTCTCCGCATCGGCATCTATCCCATACTTCAAATCAGCTGGCAGTCGAAGGTCATTGCCAAAAATTACCTTTGCGGGAGTTTGGCCCGTTGTGTCATGTACTGCCGATCGGTAGGCCATCAAGAATAATGATATGTGTGTATCCCAGTCCTTATGGTACTTGTCGACTACTTTCCTTAAATGCTCCTCCAATGTTCTATTGAAACGTTCCACCATACCATCGGACTGAGGATGCAATGCAGTTGTCCGTGTTTTTCGAATGCCCAACTTCTTGCACAGTTTCTTGGAACACAGCTGATTCAAAATTCCTGCCTTGGTCAGAATGTAACTCCATTGGTACACCATACCTTGCAACCCATTCGTTTTTAACCACTTCTGCTACTGTTTCTGCTTCTTGGTTTGGGATTGGGTATACCTCTGGCCATTTACTGAAATAATCCATAACCACCAGTACGTATTTGTTTCCGCGGTTGCTAGTAGGAAATGGACCTGCGACATCCATGGCGATCCTTTCAAAATGGTGCACCTGAAATATACTGCTTCATCTGGCCACGACTTCGGGTTTTGGGCCCTTTCGCTCTGTTGCATACCTCGCAATTGGCAATCCACTCGGTGACCGACTGACGGCAACCAACCCAATAGAATCTCTGCTTAATTTTCTCGAGTGTCTTCGTGATTCCAAGATGGCCTCCACTTGGACCATTGTGCAACTCGCTGAGCACGTCAGGAATCCTCTTTCTGGGAACAACTATAAGTTTCTTCTTGCACTGACCATCCTCACTCTCCCATACTCGATGCAAGCAACCGGATATCAATTCCAAACTGTTCCACTGTGCCCAATATGACTTCGCAATGGGACTCTCTGCTGACATATCCTCTCTGCTTGGTCTTTCGTTTCGTTCGAGCCCTTGCATAACATGTGACAGATCTGTATCTTCTAGCTGACACTTTCTTAGTTGTTCCTTGTCCCATTCATCCGTACACGTTATAGTCATTAGCCGGACATCTATAATGTCTTCTTTAGCCTCGGCCTTTGAACAGTGCTTGCATTCCAAACTACATGGCCTTCGTGACATTGCATCGGCATTTCCATGGGTACTACCTTTTCGATGCTCAATGGAAAAGTCATAGCTTTGAAGTCGCTCGATCCACCGTGCCAATTGTCCTTCCGGATTACGGAACTGCAGAAGCCATTTCAATGCTGCGTGATCTGTCCTGACATGGAATCGCTGGCCGTAGAGGTATTTGTGAAAATGTTTAATGCACTCTACCAATGCCAACAGCTCTCTCCGCGTAACACAGTAGTTCCTCTCTGGTTTTCCAATCGAACGGCTGTAATATGCAACTACCTTCTCCTGTCCATCGACCAGTTGTGATAAAACGCCTCCTATAGCATATCCACTTGCATCTGTATCTAGAATAAATGTTGCTCCTGGAATCGGATATGCTAACATTGGGGCAG
>JARSSU010023897.1:0-22011 GCA_029619165.1 Eurosta solidaginis
AAAATAGAGATAAAGAAAATAATATAAAAAAAAGAAAATAAAAGAGAAAAGAGAAGAAAAGAAAAGATATAAAAAATAAAATAGAAAATAAAATAAAATAAAATAAAAGAGAAAAAAAATAAAATATATATAAAAGAAAATAAAAGAAAATAAAATAGATAAAATAGAAAATAAAAAAAAGAATATAAAATACATAATATAAAATAAAATATAGAAAAAAAAATAAAATAAAATAGAAAATAAAAGAGAAAACAAAATAATAAAATATATATAAAATATAAAACAATAAAATAAAATAAAATAATAAAATAGAAAAAAAATAAAAGAAAAACAAAATAGAAAATAAAATATAAAAGATAAAAAGAGAAAATAAAAGAAAAGATAAAAGATAATAAAATAAAATAAAAGAAAATATAAAATAAAAGAGAAAATAAAATACAGAAAATAAAATAAAAGATAAAATAAAAAAAAGATATAGATAAAAAAAAATAAAAAGAAAAGAAAATAAAAGAGATATATAAAAAAGAAAAAAAAAAAAAAGACAAAATAAAAAAAAAATACAAATAAAAAAAGTAAAGAAACAAAAAAAAAGAAAAAAAATAAAAAAAAAAAATAAGAAGAAAAAAAAAAAAATAACAAAAAAAAAAAAGAAACAAAAATTAAAAAGATAAAAAAGAAAAAAAAGAAAAAAAAAATAAAAAAAAATTAAAAAAAACAAAAAAAAACACAAAAAAAAAAATAAAAGAGAAAATAAAAAAAAGAAAATAAAAAAAATAAAGAAAAAAACAAAAAAAAAAAAAAAAAAAAAAAAATAAAAGAATAAAAAAAAAAAAAAAAAAAAACAAAGAAAAAGAAAAATAAAAAAAAAGAAAAAAATAAAAAAAAACAAAAGAAAAAAAAAGCAAAAATTAATAAAGAAAAAAAAAGATAAAAAAAAAAAAGTTAACGAAAACCAAGTCCAAGAAATTCTAAATATTTAGTTACTTTATCTTGCTTCAATGAGGGATAAATTAAAGTCTTATAAATAAAATATAAATTTTTAGAAAATATTCATGAAATTACGATCGTGATAAAACTCTGGCCCATTCTCCAACTCTATATGTACACAATAGACATTTAGAATTGTGTGACACGCACAAAAAAATACAATAAGAAGTGGCAGCGTATAGAATTTATATGAATGCTTAATTTATTGTATAAGTTAAAATATCTTGCTAACAGTGTGAAAAAATACAAATTTACAGTGACAAAAGTCGTCTTGAAATACTAAAGCAGCACACTGTATCAATATTTATTTATATTGTTAAGTGAAAAGTAATACTATAAAACTAATGTAATTAAATTATGGATTTATAATGATAACATATAATATTAAGTAATAGTCAAATTAGACATGTAGTAGTGAACGCGTGTATTTTTATATATCACTTGGATCCACGAACAGAGACAGTAAGTTTAACATTTATTGTACTGTGAGTGTAACGCGAATTTTGTATGCTGTAACCTCCTCCAACGTATAAAGTTTAGCATATGTTGTAGTTTTTAATAAGGTGTAATGAAAACTTTTCTCTTGAAGCTTATGCTGGTGTGGAATCAAAGCATGAGCGATGCTCGAGCGACTAGATATATGTTGCATCTGTGTTTCATAGGCTATAGACAAGCGAATCTGAATCAAGATTACTTATCTATACGTATTATAAAATAAAGTTTCTTAATTTTGTGGAAATAGGTAATTTCGTGATCACTCACTGAAACACGAATTTGTGGCTGCTGCCTGTGTATAATAAAAACGTCTTACAGTAAGCCTGTCTACATCCAGAATATGGTTTGGCGAATGCGAGGTGTAATACCGAGAGTATAAAAAGCAAATGCAGTCAAGCTGAGGATCAGTTTGATTTTATACACACTTAGTGAAGTACGCCGATAATTTTTATTGTGAAGTACTACTCCCAATGTTGTCTAAATAAAGAACTTTGTTATATTAAATACTTGAGTTTATTATTCGACAGTTCAAAGATTTTGGACGTTAACAGAAGCTGAAAAATAATCACGAATTACCCAAAATGTCGTTGCAATATAAAGGAAGTACTTAAAAATGTGTTATACCTTCTTGTTTATTGTCCCCTCTAAATATCTTGACCTTTCGGTCAAAAATTTATGTCTCTGGGTTATCGTATTTTAGTCGTCTCTAATGGCAGGCATACCTGCCGCGGTATGTTCTAAGCCCCCTAACCCGCTGGGGCCTGAAAAAGCGGTCACAAGGTTCTCATCATGTGTACATGGACTTTCTCAATTACTCTGAATATTTTGGATTCCCAGTCTAATCGAAAAACTCTTTTATGTCAGCGCTACAACCTAATAGAGCCTAAAATTTCGTTCAAAGTATCAGGTCTCTGTTATAAAAGCTTTGTATTGCGCTTATCAACTTCTTGAATCCCAAAAAAATTACTTCTCGCCTGGCATAGGTTTATAGTCATCAGCATAATATTAGAGAAAGTAGAATATAAGTCTTAAATTTTTGTTCTAAGCGAGCAGAAAGTGTTCAAGTTTGGTGAAAAACCACCTTTTATTTATATAAAACGCCAGACACAAAAAAATTCACCTCCCACAAAACTTAAAAAAGCTTTCTCGTGGCGTTAAAAAATAAACGGCTTATGCAACTAAAACTTCGTTGTAATTTACTTCCGTTAAAAAAATTGTTAGTGCACTTAAAATCACTTACTTCAAATATGACGGCAAATCAGCGTTGCAACAAGAACCGATCACATGGCCATGAATAAAATAAAACCGTATGTAAAACTTTAACAACTTTTTGAACTAAGCATGTATTGTTCAATTACGAGAAATAAACTCAAGCACCGCTCTTATACAAATTCTCATACTTACAGTTTAGTTTTGTGCTTGAAGATAATTAAAAGTGCAAACACTGATTGTATTAAACTTCGTATGTGCATATATTGCTTGTTTGATAATCATAAGACTTGTGTTAGACAATAGAGGTGGCAAAAAAAAGCGAAAAAATCTAAGCACTCCAGTAACCTGAAGCAGCCCATGACTGCACCAATACAATTTGCTTGCTATTGATAGAAGAGAGACTTGGGGAACCGAATATAACTAGTATATGACTCATCAGCATTGGAACGTTCTCACTCTAACTCGTACAAGCTGTCTGGCTTGCCACACAGTGTCTAGCGGAGTGTTCACTCCGGCACTGTATTCCGGTGTATTTCTGCCACAAGAAGCTTCTCAGTTAAAAGTCACTTGCTTTTCAGATGCCTTTCGATAGTCGGCGTAAAACTGTAGTTCCCGTCCAGCCAATTTTGTAGGAAAATGTAAAAGAATATGAGAAATGGAATAGAAGCTTACAGCCTATTTGTATAATCCTCGAGTCTTATCGCGCTTTCCATTTATTATATAAGTGAAATATCGAATAATCGTTGTTGTACCACCAAGATAGATCAAATAGTGATGACCATCTCCCTACGACCTGGAATCAGCTCATTATCGCTGAGAGTTATGTCCTGTGTTTTAGGAGGTGGATAACGTTATTACGTAGATGGCTCTCTGAGAAATCGAGTATAAAAACGTCATCCTCATATCAATATTCATCAGGATGTATACAATGGTTTACATGTCAGTGGCGTCGCTAGACTACATGTGGATGCCTCTACTACTTCGCAGTATATATAAAATAATGTATGTGTAAAACGAGTTTTATTGTTGATAATCAATGATGACAAAAATCATTGCACACATATAAAAATTAAATAGTCGAACTTTTCGGCTTTTAGCCTCACTGAGTTTTTCAGGATTGTGTCATAGCTAAGACTAGCCGCTATTTCAGACTTAGATTGACCGAACTGATATAGCGATAGTCTGTCTGGCACATCGTACTACTCAAATAGGTTTTTATATATTTCACTTTGTGAGCGATGCGGCTCTCAGCGGAAGCCCGTACTGAGCGGTTAATGACATTTGGATATTCTTCTCTAACTATATTATTCTCAAATGTATTGGATGAGTTGTTTCGTGTCGTTGATAGAGTCTAGTAAAATTGAGTTTTACAAGCGAAGTCTCTTCATATAATCGAACGCGTTGGTCACTGTTTTCGCCTTCCCGAAGTATTGTACTATCTAAATCTGTGACAGTGTTGAGAAGATCCTCTTTCTGGTAAGATTCAAATTATTGATGTCATAAATAAAACCAAATTGCTCTCATATTCATTGAGCGCATTAATCTCCATTCGGTGTCGCCTATATAGCATCTATCATTATGTAAAACAATTGACTCTGAACCGCATTTCAGGAGATTCAACTGAATCATCACTATGTTCGTAGCTGACATTCGTTTTTTTCCTGGCTATTCTTTTACTTTAATTGAGACTGAGGATTGCTTCACTGTCGCTTAGAGTTTCGGATAATCAGCTTTATTTTTCAGATCATCCACGCATTCGATGATATCATCAATTGTAAAAATATTGATTTTACTGCTCCGATTCTACTCTCGCCATCGCGTTTCAGACAGAGGTTGTAATGCAATTTTAATTTAGTTTTTACAATCTCTCCAACGCTTGCTTGACTTTGAAAACACAGCACATAGATTTTATTGATAAGCCGAAAATGTTTTGGCTGTCGTTGAAAAATGTAGCTGCATATATCAAAATAAATTCCAACTGTGGCATCCGCATGGCGTGGAAGATGCTCTTTGATTTATATTGAGTACTAGCCTTTACCCGCGGCCCTGTCCGCAAGGAGAAAATGAGTATGTGGGCTATTCACGTTAGCCTGCTTATAAGTTATCTGTAACTTTTTTTCTGTCTAATGCATTTTGTTTTTGTAATTGAGTAAAAAAAAGAACTTTATGACTGATAACCTGATAGGATCCAAAATGATAACGAAATTATCCAGAAAAGCCACGAAATGACCCCGACGCTATCGCGGACGATCCCGAAAATCATCCAGAAACGCCCGCGGAAGTGTTTCCAAAAGTTCCCGAAGTAGTCCCAAAAAACCCGAAATGACAACGACACGATTCTAGACTTATCCAGTAGAACCACACAGAATGATGCCTGAAGGGTACCAAATGATCCCGAAATAGTCCCGAAAAATTCCGAAACTACCCTGACGGGCTCCCGGACGGATCTCAAAAACCATCCAGGAAGGGTTCCTAAATTATCCCGACATAGTCCAGAAAAAGCTCCGAATAAAGTTCCGAAATGAGCCCCGAGGGATCCACAACGATAGCGAAAACCATAAAGAATGATTCCGGAAGGGTCTTCAAATGATCCCAGAAATAATACAGATAAACGTCATGGAATGACCCCCAAGTGGTCCGAAATAGTCCCGAAGAGTCCCGAAATGTCCCTGACGGGATCTAAAACGGCCCCCTAACCTGACCCCGCCGGGATCCCGGACAGATCCCGAAATCCATCCAGGAATCTTTTTGGCCCAAATTATTCCGAAATAGTTTCGGAAAAGTCCACAATTCCCTGACGGGATCCCGGACGAATCCTGAAAACCATGCTTAAATGATCCCGAAAAGTCCCGAAATGACCCCCGACTGGATCTCGGACGGATCCCCAACACTATCTAGTAAATGACGAAGGAAGATACCCAAAATGATTCCGAAAAAGTCGTGGAATAACCCCGAACGGATTCCGGACGTATCCCGAATCCATCCAGAAATGATGCCGAAAGGTACACCAATGATCCCGAAATGATCCCGACGGGATCCCTTTCGGATCCCGAAACCATCCAGAATAGTCCCGAAATAACCCCGACGGGATCCCGGACTGATCCCAAAAATTATCCAGCAAATGATGCCGGAAAGGTCCTCAATGATCCCTTAATAGTCCCGAAATCACCCTGAAGGAATCCCCGACGGATCCGGGAAACTATCCAGAAATGACGCCGGAAGTTCCCAAATGATCCCCAAATAGTGCCGAAATGACCCTGACGGATCCCGGACGGATTCCGAAAACCATCCAGAAATGAAAGCGAAAGGGTCCCCCAAATGATCCCGTATTAGTGGCGAAAAAGTCCCGAAATACCTCGACGGGATCCCGGACTGATACAGAAAACCATCTCAGAAATGATGCCGGAAGGTACCCCAAATGATCCCGAAAAAGTCTTGAAATGAATCCGACGGGATGCCGGACGAATCCCGAAAACCATCCAGAAATGCTGCCGAAGGGACACCAAATGATACCGATAAAGTCTCGAAATGACCCCGACGGGATTCCTAACGGATACCGAAAACCATCCGAAATGATGCCGAAGGGTTCCCAAATGATGCCGTATTAGTCCAGAAAAAGTCCTGAAATGACCCCGACGGATTCCGGACGAATCTCGAAAACCATCCCAAATATGATGCCGGAAGGGAACCCAATTATCCCGAAAAAGTCCCGAATGACGCCGACGGGATCCCGGACGGATCCCGAAAACCATCCAGAAATGATGCCGGAAGGGTTCCCAAATGATGCCGTATTAGTCCAGAAAAGTCCCGAAATGACCCCCGACCGGATCCCGGAAGGATCCCGAAAACCATCCAGAAATGATGCCGAAAGGGTCCCCAAATGATCCCGTATTAGTCGAGAAAAAGTCCCGAAATGACCCCGACCGGATCCCGGACCGATCCAGAAAACCATATAGAAATGATGCCGGAAAGTACCCTAAATGATCCCGAAAAGTCCTGAAATGACCCTGACGGGATCCCGGACGATCCCGAAAACCATCCCAGAAATGATGCCGGTAGATACCCCAATAATCCCGAAATAGTCCCGAAATGACCCGTCCGGATCCCGGACGGATCCCGAAAACTATCCAGAAATGATGCCGAAGGGTCCCCAAATGTATCCCGTATTAGTCGATAAAAATTCCCGGAATGACCCCGACGGGATCCCGAACGGATCCCGAAAACCCATCCAGAAATTATGCCCGAAGAGTCCCCAATGATCCGGTATTAGTCGAGAAAAAGTCCGAAATGACCCCGACCGGATCCCGGACTGATCCAAAAACCATATAGAAATGATGCCTGGAAAGTACCCTAAATGATCCCGAAAAGTCTTGAAATGACCCCGACGGGATCCCGGACGAATCCCGAAAACCATCCAGAAATGTGCCGGTAGATACCCCAAATATCCCGAAATAGGACCCGAAATGACCCGTCCGGATCCCGGACGGATCCCGCAAACCATCCGGAAATGATGCCGAACGGGTTCCCAAATGATCCCGTATTAGTCCGCGTAAAAGTCCCCAAATGACCCCGACGAGATCCCGGACGGATACCGAAAACCATCCGAAATGATGCCGGTAGGTACCCCAATGATCACGAAATAGTCCCGAAAATGACCCCGTCCGGATCCCGAAAATTATCCAGAAATGATGCCGGAAAGGTCCCCAAATGATCCCCTAATAGTCTCGAAATTACCCTGATGGGATCCCGACGGATCCCGAAAACCATCGAAATGATGCCGAAGGGTCCGCAATGATCCGTATTAGTCGCGAAAATGTCCCTGGACATGTACCTCGACGGGAGCCCGGACGATCCCGAAACCAACCAGAATGAACTGTCCGGAAGAGTCAAACTGTTCCCGAAAAAGCGTTCCAAATGACTGCCCCGACGAGATCCTCCGGACGGATCCCGAAAACCTCCAGAAAATTGGATATGTCCGGAAGAGCCTCCTCAAGATTATACCCGTGAATAGAAGTCCTCCAAATGCACCCCGGTACGCAGATCCCTGGACGGATCCCGAAACCCATCCAGAATGATGCCGAAAAGCAATTCCCAAATGATCACGTATTAGTAGCGATCATAGTTCCGAATGATCCCCGACGGGATCCCGGACGGATCTCCGAAAACCTATCCAGAAATCATGCCGCGCGATAGAGCAAAAGATCTATATCAGTAGCCCAAATGACCCGACGAGACTCCCGTACGTGTGATCCGTGTAATCATTAATGAATGTCTTGCCGAAAGGATCCACAAATGAGCCCGTCTTAGTCGCGAAAAAGTTACCCTCGAAATGACCCGACGGATGCCGAATAAAAACGTAATCGAAGACACATCCAGAAATGATGCCTATAGGACCTATCCAAAATAACCACGAATAGTCCCGTAATGATCGGAACTATCAGCTTTATCTGTCTCGAAGGTACGCAAAGTACTCCGACGGGATCCCGGACGAGCCCGACAACCGATCCAGAATGATGCGCGAAGGGTCAAATATAAATGATCGCGAGATAGTTCGAAATTGTGTGTCCGAATAGTCCCGACAATGTCCCAGACTACACCCGACGGGTTCCCGGACGATCCGCGAAATACTAGTACAGCAATGATGCGGAAGGGGCCCAATATGATCCGACAATAGTGCCGGAAAAAGTCCCGAAATCTTCCCCGCGCGGATCTCACGTACGATCCGCTGCTATTACAATCCCTTCACCATCCAGAAATGATCCCGGAAGGGTCTCGATATGACCCTACGGGATTACAAATAAGTGAAGCTAATTATAAACCATGTTTAATAAGGCAGCCGGCGCGTTGGAGCGAATGAAAGTTACATAACATACAGGTAAAGCTAATAAAAGCGTGCTAATAAAACAATTGAAGGAGGGCGGATGGCGGGAGAGAAGGATAGGACCACTGATCGTTTTTCCAAAATTGTTTAGATCTCGATCTGTATGTGCCAGATACCAAAAACTATTGATTTAGGAGAAATTTATATTGAGTTATAACATTTATAGATTTTACACCAGAGTGGGTGAGCAAGGGGGTGGGGTGGCAGAGGGTGTCACTGCTCTACTTTGTAAGCCCTCGACTTATTTGACCCATTGAGTCTGTGATATTGGTGAAGGCCAGTATAACGTAAAGTTATCAATGTGTAAAATTATTAAAAAGTAATTGCTCGAAAGGGGTCGTGGGACCCCCACACCCCTCTTTCCATGTTCGAAAAAATTTCGCTAGTAGACTATTGTCTGTGTCCCAAATTTCATCAAAATCCGTGTAGCCGTTCTGGCGTGATTCAGTCGCAAAGACGAAAAAATATAATAATTAAATTATAACTGTTCCTAGGGGCCGGGACACGCCCCTTTTGAAAATATATAGCTAGTAGATCCTTCTAGACTATTGGCTATATGTGTGGCAAATTTCATCCAAATCCGTCCAGCCGTTCTTGCGTGATTGAGTCACAAAGACAAACGTCTGGACAACATCCAAACATCCAAACATCTAAACATCCAAACATCCAACTTTGCCATTTATATATACTAGCCTTTACCCGCGGCCCCGTCCGCAAGGAGAAATTTAAATATATGGGCTATTCGCGATTAGCCTGCTTATTATCTGTTTAAAATTTTGTTTTCTGTCTAATGCATTTTATTTTTGTAATTGAGTAAAAAAAGAACTAAATGAGCTGATAACCTGATAGGAGCCCAAATGATCCCGAAATTATCCAGAAAAAGCTATGAAATTACCCCCACGCTATCGCGGACGGATCCCGAAAACCATCCAGAAATGCCCCGAAAGGGTCTCCAAAAGTTCCCCGAATAGTCCCAAAAAAACCCGAAATGACAGCGACACGATTCTAGACGTATCCAGAGAACCACACAGAAATGATCCCTGAAGGTGTTCCAAAATGATCCCGAAAAGGTTCCGAAATGACCCTGACGGGCTCCCGGGCGGATCTCAAAAACCATCCAGAAAATATCCAGGGGGGGGCCTAAATTATCCCGACATACTCCAGAAAAAGTTCCGAAATGGCTCCCAGGGGATCCACGACGGATCGCGAAAACTATACAGAAATGATTCCGGAAGGATCCCAAAATGGTCCCGAAATAGTCGGAAATGACCCAGATGGGATCCCGCACAGATCCAGAAATGATCCCGGAAGGGTGCAAAAACTATCCCGGAAAAGTAACAAAAAATCCGGAAATGGCTCCTACGGCATCCCGGACGGATCCAGAAATGATCTCGAAAGTTCCCCAATGTTCCCAAAATGGTCCCGAAATGACCCTGATGGATCCGTCAAACCATCAAGAAATTATGCCGAAAGGGTCCCAAAATGATCCCGAAATAATACAGAAAAAGTCACGAAACGACCCCTACAGGATCCCCAAATGATCCCGTATTAGCCCCGAAAAGGTCCCGAAATAACCCCGACAGGATCCCGGACAAATCCCGAAAACCATCCAGAAATGATGCCGGAAGAAATCCCAAATGATTCCGAAAAAGTCCCGCATTGATTCCGACGGTATCCCGAACGGATACCGAAAATCATCCAGAAGTGATGCCAGAAAGGTCCTCAAGTGATCACCTAATAGTCCCGAAATTACCCTTAAGGGGTCATGGACGGATCCCATAAACCATCCAGAAATGATCCCGATATAGTCCCGAAGAAGTCCCGAAATGACCCTGACGGGATCTCGAACGCACCCCTAAATGACCCCGACCGGATCCTGAAAGCCATCTCTAAATTATCCCGAAAAAGTCCCGAAATGACCCTGACTGGACCCCGAAAGGATCTCGAAAACTTTCCAGAAATGATGCCGGAAAGGTCCTCAAATGATCTCCTAATAGTTCCGAAAAGACCCTGACAGGATCCAGAACGGATCCCGACAACTATCTAGAAATGATGTCGAAAGGGCCCGCAAATGATCCCGTATTAGTCGAGAAAAGTCCCGAAATGCCCCCGACGGGATGCCGAACGAATCCCAAAAACCATCCAGAAATGATGCCGGAAGGGACACCAAATGATCCTGAAAAAGTCCCGCAATTACTCCGACGGGATCCTGAACGGATACCGAAAACCATCCAGAAGTGATGTCGGAAAGGTCCTCAAATGATCACCTAATAGTCCCAAAATGACCCTGACGGCATCCCGGACAAATCCCGAAATCCATCCAGAAATGATCTTGGGAAGGTCCCAAAAAGATCCCGAAATAGTCTCGGAAAAGTCCAGAAATTACCCTGACGGGTTCCCGGACGAATCCTGAAAGACATCCTTAAATGATCCCGAAAAAACCCCGAAATGACCCTGACGGGATCCCGAAAGGATTCCGAAAACTATCCAGAAATGATGCCGGAAAGGTTCTCAAATGACCCCCTAATAGTCCCGAAATGACCGTGACGGGATCCCGAACGGATCCCGGCAACTATCCAGAAATGATGCCGAAAGGGTCCGCAAATGATCCCGTATTAGTCGAGAAAAAGTCCCGAAATAACCCCGACGGGATCCCGGACGAATCCCAAAAACCATCCAGAAATGATGCCGGTAGGTATCCCAAATGATCCCGAAATAATCCCGAAACGACCTCGTCGGCATCCCGGACGGATACCGAAAATTATCCAGAAATGATGCCGGAAAGGTCCACAAATGAGCCCTAATATATCCGAAATTACCCTGATGGGATCCCGGACGGATCCCGAAAACCATCCAGAAATGATGCCGAAGGGGTTCCCAAATGATCCCGTATTAGTCGCGAAAAAGTCCCGAAATGACCCCGACGGCATCCCGGACGGATCCCGAAAACCATCCAGAAATGATGCCGGAAGAGCCCCAAATGATCCCGAAAAGGTCCCCAAATGACCCCGACGAGATCCCGGACGGATACCGAAAACCATCCAGAAATGATGCCGGTAGGTATCCCAAATGATCCCGAAATAGTCCCGAAATGACCCCGTCCGGATCCCGGACGGATCCCGAAAACTATCCAGAAATGATGTCGAAAGGGTCCCCAAATGATCCCGCATTAGTCGAGAAAAAGTCCCGAAATGACCCCGACGGGATCCCGGACGGATCCCGAAAACCATACAGAAATGATGCCGGAAGAGCCCCCAAATGATCCCGAAAAAGTCCCCAAATGACCCCGACATACTCCAGAAAAAGTTCCGAAATGGCTCCGAGGGAATCAACGACGGATCGCGAAAACCATACAGAAATGATTCCGGAAGGATCCCAAAATGATCCCGAAATAGTCGGGAAATGACCCAGATGGGATCCCGCACAGATCCAGAAATGATCCCGGAAGGATCCCCAAATGATCCCAAAATGGTCCCGAAATGACCCTGATGGATCCGACAAACCATCAAGAAATTATGCCGGAAGGGTCCCCAAATGATCCCGAAATAAAACAGAAAAAGTCACGAAACGACCCCTAGGGGATCCCCAAATGATCCCGTATTAGCCCCGAAATAGTCCCCAAAATGACCCTGACGGGATCCCGAAAGGATTCCGAAAACAATCCAGAAATGATGCCGGAAAGGTCCTCAAATGATCCCCTAATAGTCCCGAAATGACCGTGACGGGATCCCGACAACTATCCAGAAATGATGCCGAAAGGGTCCGCAAATGATCCCGTATTAGTCGAGAAAAAGTCCCGAAATGACCACGACGGGATCCCGGACGAATCCCAAAAACCATCCAGAAATGATGCCGGTAGGTACCCCAAATGATCCCGAAAAGTCCCGCAATTATTCCGACGGGATCCTGACGGATACCGAAAACCATCCAGAAGTGATGCCGGAAAGGTCCTCAAATGATCACCTAATAGTCCCAAAATGACCCTGACGGCATCCCGGACCGATCCCGAAATCCATCCAGAACGATCTTGGGAAAGGTCCCAAAATGATCCCGAAATAGTCTCGGAAAAGTCCAGAAATTACCCTGACGGGTTCCCGGACGAATCCTGAAAGCCATCCTTAAATGATCCCGAAAAAGTCCCAAAATGACCCTGACGGGATTCCGAAAGGATTCCCGAAACATCCAGAAATGATGCCGGAAAGGTCCTCAAATGATCCCCTAATAGTTCCCGAAAATGACCCTGACGGGATCCCGAACGGATCCCGACAACTATCCAGAAATGATACCGAAAGGGCCCGCAAATGATCCCGTATTAGTCGAGAAAAAGTCCCGAAATGACCCCGACGGGATGCCGGACGAATCCCAAAAACCATCCAGAAATGATGCCGGAAGGGACCCCAAATGATCCCGAAAAAGTCCCGCAATGATTCCGACGGGATCCTGACGGATACCCGAAAACCATCCAGAAGTGATGCCGAAAGGTCCGCAAATGATCCCGTATTATCGCGAAAAAGTCCCGAAATGACCCCGACGGGATCCCGGACGGATCCCGAAAACCATCCAGAAATGATGCCGGAAGAGCCCCAAAATGATCCCGAAAAAGTCCCCAAATGACCCCGACGAGATCCCGGACGGATCCCGAAAACCATCCAGAAATGATGCCGAAGAGCCCCCAAATGATCCCGAAAAATTCCCAAATGACCCGACGAGATCCCAGGACGGATCCCGAAAACCATCCAGAAATGATGCCGGAAGAGTCCCCCAAATGATCCCGAAAAGTCCCCGAATGACCCCGACGGATCCCGGACGGATCCCGAAAACCATCCAGAAATGATGCCGGAAGAGTCCCCCAAATGATCCGAAAAAGTCCCCAAATGACCCCGACGGGATCCCGGACGATCCCGAAAACCATCCAGAAATGATGCCGGAAGAGCCCCCCAAATGATCCCGAAAAAGTCCCCAATGACCCCGACGAGATCCCGGACGGATCCCGAAAACCATCCAGAAATGATGCCGAATGATCCCGTATTAGTCGCGAAAAAGTCCCGAAATGACCCCGACGGGATGCCGGACGAATCCCGAGACCATCCAGAAATGATGCCTAAAGGGCCCAAAATAACCCCGAAAAAGTCCCGTATGATCCCGGAAACCATCAAGAATTTATCTCTCGAAGGTACGCAAATGATCCCGAAAGTACCCCGACGGGATCCCGGACGGATCCCGAAAACCATCCAGAAATGATGCCGGAAGGGTCCCCAAATGATCCGAAATAGTCCCGAAATGATCCGACGGGATCCCGAACGGATCCGAAAACCATCCAGAATGATGCCGGGTCCCGCAAACGATCCCGTTTATCCGCGAAAAAGTCCCGAAATGACCCCGACGGGATCCCGGACGGATCCCGAAAACCATCCAGAAATGATGCCGGAAGAGCCCCAAATGATCCCGAAAAAGTCCCCAAATGACCCCGACGAGATCCCGGACGGATCCCGAAAACCATCCAGAAATGATGCCGGAAGAGCCCCCAAATGATCCCGAAAAGTCCCCAAATGACCCCGACGAGATCCCGGACGGATCCCGAAAACCATCCAGAAATGATGCCGGAAGAGCCCCCAAATGATCCCGAAAAAGTCCCCAAATGACCCCGACGAGATCCCGGACGGATCCCGAAAAACCATCCAGAAATGATGCCGGAAGATCCCCCAAATGATCCCGAAAAAGTCCCCAAATGACCCCGACGAGATCCCGGACGGATCCCGAAAACCATCCAGAAATGATGCCGGAAGAGCCCCCAAATGATCCCGAAAAAGTCCCCAAATGACCCCGACGAGATCCCGGACGGATCCCGAAAACCATCCAGAAATGATGCCGAATGATCCCGTATTAGTCGCGAAAAAGTCCCGAAATGACCCCGACGGGATGCCGGACGAATCCCGAGGACCATCCAGAAATGATGCCTAAAGAGACCCAAAATAACCCCGAAAAAGTCCCGTAATGATCCCGGAAACCATCAAGAATTTATCTCTCGAAGGTACGCAAATGATCCCGAAAGTACCCCGACGGGATCCCGGACGGATCCCGAAAACCATCCAGAAAATGATGCCGGAAGGGTCCCCAAATGATCGCGAAATAGTCCCGAAATGATTCCGGAATAGTCCCGAAAATGTCCCAAAATAACCCCGACGGGATCCCGGACGGATCCCGAAAACTATACAGAAATGATCTCGGAAGGGTCCCAAAATGATCCCGAAATAGTCCCGAAAAAGTCCCGAAATTACCCCGGCGTAATCCCGGACCGATCCCGAAAACCATCCAGAAATGATCCCGGAAGGGTCTCGATATGACCCTTACGGGATTACAAATAAGGTGAAGCTAATTATAAAACCATGTTAATAAGGCAGCATGCGCATTGGAGCGAATAAAAAGTTACATAGAAACATACAGGTAAAGCTAATAAAAGCGTGCTAATAAAAACAATTGATGGAGGGCGGATGGCGGGAGTAGAGGAGAGGACCACTGATCGTTCCTCCAAAATTGTCTAGATCTCGATCTGTATGTACCAGATACCAAAAACTATTGATTTATGAGAAAATTTATATTGAGTTATAACAATTTATAGATTTTACACCAGAGGGGGAGATAAAGGGGGCGGGCGGAGGGTGTCACTGCTTACTTTGTAAGCCCTCGACTTATTTGACCCCTTGAGTCTGTGATATTGGTGAAGGCCAGTATACGTAAAGTTATAATGTGTAAAAATTATTAAAAAATAATTGATCGAAGGGGTCGTGGGACCCCCACCCCTCTTTCCATGTTCGAAAAAAATTTCGCTAGTAGACTACTGTCTGTGTCCCAAATTTCATCAAAATCCGTGTAGCCATTCTGGCGTGATTCAGTCGCAAAGACGAAAAAAATATAATAGTTAAATTATAACTGTTCCTAGGGGGCGGAGACCACGCCCCTTTTGAAAAATATATAGCTAGTAGATCCTTCTAGACTATTGGCTATATGTGTGCAAAATTTCATCCAAATCGGTCCAGCCGTTCTTGCGTGATTGAGTCACAAAGACAAACGTCTGGACAAACATCCAAACATCCACATCAAACATCTAAACATCCAAACATCTTCACATCCAAACTTTGCCATTTATAATATATACTAGCCTTTACCCGCGGCCCCGTCCGCAAGGAGAAAATGAAATATGTGGGCTATTCACGTTAGCCTGCTTATAAAGTTATCTGTTTAAAATTTTTTTCTGTCTAATGCATTTTATTTTTGTAATTGAGTAAAAAAAAGAACCTTATGAGCTGATAACCTGATAGGATCCCAAAATGATAACGAAATTATCCAGAAAAAGCCACGAAATGACCCCGACGCTATCGCGGACGGATCCCGAAAACCATCCAGAAACGCCCCGGAAGTGTTTCCAAAAGTTCCCGAAGTAGTCCCAAAAAAACCCGAAATGACAACGACACGATTCTAGACTTATCCAGAGAACCACACAGAAATGATGCCTGAAGGGTACCAAATTGATCCCGAAATAGTCCCGAAAAACTTCCGAAATTACCCTGACGGGCTCCCGGACGGATCTCAAAAACCATCCAGGAAGGGTTCCTAAATTATCCCGACATAGTCCAGAAAAAGCTCCGAAAAAGTTCCGCAATGTACCCGAGGGATCCACAACGGATAGCGAAAACCATAAAGAAATGATTCCGGAAGGTCCCAAAATGATGGCAGAAGGGTCTTCAAATGATCCCGAAATAATACAGATAAAGTCATGGAATGACACCTAAGTGGTCCCAAATGATCCCGAAATAGTCCCGAAAAAGTCCCGAAATTACCCTGATGGGTTCCCGTACAGATCCCGAAATCCATGCAGATGTGATGCCGGAAGGGTCCAAAATGATCCCGTATTGTCCCGAAAAAGTCCCTAAATAACCCCGACGGAATTCCGGGACGGATCCCGAAAACCATACAGAAATGATCCCGAAATAGTCCCGAAGAAGTCCCGAAATTTCCCTGACGGAATTTCAAACGGCCCCCTAACTTACCCCGCCGGGATCCCGGACAGATCCCGAAATCCATCCAGGATTCATTTTGGCCCAAAATGATTCCGAAATAGTTTCGGAAAAGTCCACAAATTACACTGACGGGATCCCGGACGAATCCTGAAAACCATGCTTAAATGATCCCGAAAAAGTCCCGAAATGACCCGTCGGGATCTCGGACGGATCCCCAATACTATCTAGAAATGATGAAGGAAGGTACCCAAAATGATTCCGAAAAAGTCCTGGAATAACCCGACCGGATTCCGGACGGATCCCGAAAACCATCCAGAAATGATGCCGAAAGGAACACCAAATGATCCGAAATAGTCCCGAAATGACCCCGACGGGATCCCGGACTGATCCCGAAAATTATCCAGAAATGACGCCGGAAAGGTCCTCAAATGATCCCGTATTGGTCGAGAAAAATTCCGGAATGACCCCGACGGGATCCCGGACTGATCCCGAAAGCTATCCAGAAATGATGCCGGACAGTTCCTCAAATGATCCCTTAATAGTCCCGAAATCACCCTGAGGGATCCCCGACGGATCCGGGAAACTATCCAGAAATGACGCCGGAAAGGTTCCCAAATGATCCCAAATAGTGCCGAAATGACCCTGACGGGATCCCGAACGGATCCCGAAAACCATCCAGAAATGAAGGCGAAAGGATCCCCAAATGATCCCGTATTAGTGGCGAAAAAGTCCCGAAATGACCCCGACGGGATTCCTAACGGCTACCGAAACCATCCAGAAATGATGCCGAAAACGTCCTAAATGATCTATAATAGTCCCGAAATGACTCTGACGGATCCCGGACGGATCCGAAAACCATCCAGAATGATGCCGGAAAGGGTCCTCAAATGATCCCGTATTGGTCGAGAAAAAGTCCCGGAATGACCCCGACGGGATCCCGGACTGATCCCGAAAGCTATCCAGAAATGATGCCGAAAGCGTCCCCAAATGATCCCGTATTTAGTCGAGAAAAAGTCCCGAAATGACCCGACGGGTTCCCGGACGGATCCCGAAAAACCATCCAGAAATGATGCCGAAAGGTCTCAAATGATCCCGTATTGGTCGAGAAAAAGTCCCGAAATGACCCGACGGATCCCGGACTGATCCCGCAAAGCTATCAGAATGATGCCGAAAGGGTCCCCAAATGATCCCGTATTAGTCGAGAAAAAGTCCCGAAATGACCCCGACCGGATACCCGGACTGCTCCAGAAAACCATCTAGATATGATGCCGGAAGGTACCCTAAATGATCCGAAAAACTCCTGAATGACCCGACGGGATCCCGGACGAATCCCGAAAACCATCCAGAAATGATGCCGGTAGGTACCCCAAATGATCCGAAATAGTCCCGAAATGACCCCGTCCGGATCCCGGACGGATCCCGAAAACTATCCAGAAATGATGCCGAAAGGGTCCCCAAATGATCCCGTATTAGTTGAGAAAATCCCGGAAGACCCGAGGGATCCCGAACGGATCCCGAAAACCATCCATAAATTATGCCGGAGGAGCCCAAATGATCCCGTATTAGTCGAGAAAAAGTCCCGAAATTACCCCGACGGGATCCCGGACGGATCCCGAAACCATCCAGAAATGATGCCGAAAGGTACCCTAAATGATCCGAAAAAGTCCTGAAATGACCCCGACGGGATCCCGGACGAATCCCGAAACCATCCAGAAATGATGCAGTAGGTACCCCAAATGATCCCGAAATGTCCCGAAATGACCCCGACGGGATCCCGGACGGATCCCGAAAACCATCCAGAAATGATGTCGGAAGGTCTCAAATGATCCCGTATTGGTCGAGAAAAAGTCCCGAAATGACCCGACGGGATCCCGGACTGATCCCGAAAGCTATCCAGAAATGATGCCGAAGGGTCCCCAAATGATCCGTATTAGTCGAGAAAAAGTCCCGAATGACCCCGACGGGATCCCGGACGGATCCGAAAACCATCCAGAAATGATGCCGAAAGGGTCTCCAAATGATCCGTATTAGTCGAGAAAAGTCCCGAAATGACCCCGACCGGGATCCGGACTGATCCGAAAACCATCTAGAAACGATGCCGGAAAGTACCCCAAATGATCCCGAAAAAGTCCTGAAATGACCCCGACGGGATCCCGGACGGATCCCGAAAAACCATCTAGAAATGATGCCGGAAAGGTCCTCAAATGATCCCGTATTGGTCGAGAAAAAGTCCCGAATGATCCCGACGGGATCCCGGACTGATCCGAAATCTATCCAGAAATGATGCCGGAAGTACCCAAATGATCTCTTAATAGTCCCGAAATGACCCTGAAGGGATCCCGACGGATCCCAAAAACTATCCAGAAATTATGCCGGAAAGGTTCCCAAATGATCCCCAAATAGTGCCGAAATGACCATGACGAGATCCGGACGGATCCCGAAAACCATCCAGAAATGATGCCGAAAGGTCCCCCAAATGATCCGTATTAGTGGCGAAAAAAGTCCCGAAATGACCCCGACGGGATCCCGGACGGATCCGAAAACCATCCAGAAATGATGCCGAAAGGGTCCCCAAATGATCCCGAAATAGTCCGAAATGACCCCGACGGGATCCCGGACGGATCCCGAAAACCATCAGAAATGATGCGGAAGGTCCCAAATGATCCCGAAATAGTCCCGAATGACCCTGCGGGATCCCCGACGGATCCGAAACTATCGAAATGATGCCGAAGGTCCCAAATGATCCCAAAAAGTCCGAAATGACCCGACGGATCCGACGGATCCGAAAACCATCCAGAAATGATGCCGAAAGGGTCCCCAAATGATCCCGTATTAGTCGAGAAAAAGTCCCGAAATGACCCCGACGGGATCCCGGACGATCCCGAAAACCATCCAGAAATGATGCCGGAAGGGTACCCCAAATGATCCCGAAAAAGTCCCGAATGACCCGACGGGATCCCGGACGGATCCCGAAAAACCATCCAGAAATGATGCCGGAAGGCCCCAAATGATCCCGAAAAAGTTCAGATGACCCCGACATACTCAGAGAAATTCCGAAATGCTCCGAGGGGATCCACGACGGATCGCGAAAACCATACAGAAATGATTCCGGAAGGATCCCAAAATGATCCCGAAATAGTCCGGAAATGACCCAGATGGGATCCAGCACAGATCCAGAAATGATCCCGGAAGGGTCCAAAAACTATCCCGGAAAAGTAACAAAAAATCCCGAAATGGCTCCTACGGCATCCCGGACGGATCCAGAAATGATCTCGGAAGGGTCCCCAAATGATCCCAAAATGGTTCCGAAATGACCCTGATGGATCCGGCAAACCATCAAGAAATTATGCCGGAAGGGTCCCCAAATGATCCCGAAATAATACAGAAAAAGTCACGAAACGACCCCTAGAGGATCCCCAAATGATCCCGTATTAGCCCCGAAAAGGTCCCGAAATAACCCCGACGGGATCCCGGACAAATCCCGAAAACCATCCAGAAATGATGCCGGAAGGATCCCAAATGATTCCGAAAAAGTCCCGCAATGATTCCGACGGGATCCCGAACGGATACCGAAAATCATCCAGAAGTGATGCCGGAAAGGTCCTCAAATGATCACCTAATAGTCCCGAAATGACCCTTAAGGGATCCTAGACGGATCCCGTAAACCATCCAGAAATGATCCCGATATAGTCCCGAAGAAGTCCGGAAATGACCCTAACGGGATCTCGAACGCATCCCTAAATGACCCTGACGGGATCCCGGACAGATGCCGAAATCCATCCAGAAATGATCTTGGGAGGGACCCCAAATGATCCGAAAAAGTCCCGCAATGATTCCGACGGGATCCTGAACGGATACCGAAAACCATCCAGAAGTGATGCCGGAAAGGTCCTCAAATGATCACCTAATAGTCCCAAAATGACCCTGACGGCATCCCGGACTGATCCCGAAATCCATCCAGAAATGATCTTGGGAAGGTCCCAAAATGATCCCGAAATAGTCTCGGAAAAGTCCGGAAATTACCCTGACGGGTTCCCGGACGAATCCTGAAAACCATCCTTAAATGATCACGAAAAAGTCCCGAAATGACCCTGACGGGACCCCGAAAGGATCCCGAAAACTATCCAGAAATGATGCCGGAAAGGTCCTCGAATGATCTCCTAATAGTTCCGAAAAGACCCTGACGGGATCCCGAAACGGATCCCGACAACTATCTAGAAATGATGCCGAAAGGGCCCGCAAATGATCCCGTATTAGTCGAGAAAAAGTCCCGAAATGACCCCGACGGGATGCCGGACGAATCCCAAAAACCATCCAGAAATGATGCCGGAAGGGACCCCAAATGATCCCGAAAAAGTCCCGCAATTATTCCGACGGGATCCTGAACGGATACCGAAAACCATGCAGAAGTGATGCCGGAAAGGTCCTCAAATGATACCTAATAGTCCCAAAATGACCCTGACGGCATCCCGGACAGATCCCGAAATCCATCCAGAAATGATCTTGGGAAGGTCCCAAAATGATCCCGAAATAGTCTCGGAAAAGTCCAGAAATTACCCTGACGGGTTTCCCGGACGAAATCCTGAAAGCCATCCTTAAATGATCCCGAAAAAGTCCCGAAGTGACCCTGACGGGATCCCGAAAGGATTCCGAAAACTATCCAGAAATGATGCCGGAAAGGTCCTCAAATAATCCCCTAATAGTCCCGAAATGACCGTGACGGAATCCCGAACGGATCCCGACAACTATGCAGAAATGATGCCGAAAGGGTCCGCAAATGATCCCGTATTAGTCGAGAAAAAGTCCCGAAATGACCCCGACGGGATCCCGGACGAATCCCAAAAACCATCCAGAAATGATGCCGGTAGGGTATCCCAAATGATCCCGAAATAGTCCCGAAATGACCTCGTCGGCATCCCGGACGGATCCGAAAAATTATCCAGAAATGATGCCGGAAAGGTCCCCAAATGATCCCCTAATAGTCCCGAAATTACCCTGATGGGATCCCGGACGGATCCCGAAAACCATCCAGAAATGATGCCGAAAGGGTTCCCAAATGATCCCGTATTAGTCGCGAAAAAGTCCCGAAATGACCCCGACGGGATCCCGGACGGATCCGAAAACCAGCCAGAAATGATGCCGAAGGGTTCCCCAAATGATCCCGTATTAGCGCGAAAAAGTCCCGAAATGACCCCGACGGGATCCCGGACGGATCCCGAAAACCATCCAGAAATGATGCCGGAAGAGCCCCCAAATGATCCCGAAAAAGTCCCCAAATGACCCCGACGAGATCCCGGACGGATCCCGAAAACCATCCAGAAATGATGCCGGAAGAGACCCCCAAATGATCCCGAAAAAGTCCCAAATGACCCCGGCGAGATCCCGGACGGATCCCGAAAAACCATCCAGAAATGATGC
>JARSSU010023898.1:0-59995 GCA_029619165.1 Eurosta solidaginis
TGATACATGACTATATACGCCAAATGGATCACTGCTACTGGATGTACAATGTAGTAAGTATTAAAGACAGGGTGTATTGGGTGCGGCGACTATCGACTGAGGAGATTGAGTGCTGAGGCCTGAGTGGGTGTGAAATTTTTAAATAAGTAAAGTTTTGTATGCAGCATACTTTACGGCGAAGAAACGCTTATTTAAGATTTTTTGTGGAAAACTTTTAAGGTTTTTGAAGCGTGAAATGAGGTTTTTAAATTAGGAGGTCAACCTAAACAAAGTCTCCCTGTGTAGGCGTCAAATTGCCAACAAGTCAAGAAATCCTCCCAGACGGCTATTTATAGCCTCACAGAAAAATTGAAAAGGCCTTTGAGTGTAAGAATATAGCCCACTGCGCTTTTACTGACATCTCAGAGACTGTGATAGCACGACACATTAAGCTACCGAACAAGCTATAACTGGCAAGAACACGAAAAAGGACAAAAAACTAACTGAGCTAGGAGGGACGAAGTAGTCAATTTTGGCCACTAAGGCATGCTCCAAAGGGGTGTACTCTCTGCTATCTTGTGGACCCTGGTCATAAATTACCTCTCTCAGTTACTGAATGCCAATGAGCTTGACAGACAAGGTTATGCAGCTGACTGCGTAATCTGCATCACAAAGATGCACGAGATATCCAATCTCATGAAAAAAGCCCTGCGTTTCATAAATAGGTGGTATGATACCAAAAGACTGTGTACCAATCCTAACAAAACTCTTCTAATGCATTTTACCCAGAGAAGCAAATTATTCATGCCAGGACTATTTCTGGGGCACATCAAGATCCGTTTTTCAATGGAAGCAAATATCTAGAGGTTGCAATGGACAGAAAGCTTTCGTGCGCATCTGCGTGCTACCTTAAACAAAGCTACAAGAACTTTCTTCGCCTTCACTCGGCTCATGGCAAAATATGTTTGCCTATCTCCCAAAACTGTTAACTGGACATTTAGTGCTGTTGTGAAGCCAATAACTTACTATGTTTTTTTAGTTTGTTGACCTAAGACGCCGCAAAGAACAGCAAAGAAACTTTATCACTAGTTTGTATTTCTGTCGCGCGTGCGATGAACATCGCCTGTCGATGCACTAATGCCCTAGCGGAATGCCTCGCTTCCCTATTTAATAGAGAAAGAGGCACTAAGGCTTCAAAATACACTTGAGCTAAAGCGCGGAAACATGACAGAGCATACGAAAGTAAGCAGAAAAATTATAGGAAATCCTGTATTTTAACCGAATGATACACCACGTCCAGACAAATTGGGAACCATAAGTAACTGGGAACCAAAGCTGTTCAGGCAACACTGGATAATTCCAATAACGAGAAGTGCTCTTTTGGTGCTCGTTACTTTTTGCCATTGTTATGGAATGCGACTTCCTTGCCATGACAATCTCCTAACATAAAGCATTGGATTTTATTTTGTGCCTTTTTCAAAAAAAACTCAAAAGCAGTTTCTGCAGAGATAAGCAATATCGATGGATCGGGGGATAGATGCAAAGCACCACTACTGCACTACCAATTTATCAATACTGCGAGCTGGCGCTAGTCCGATGCAGAGTGAGATAGTCGGCAGTCACACTCTTACAACCAGCGTTTAGGTCTGAGCTTTAAAAATTTAAATTAGTTACTCAAATACAGCGCCTTTTACAAAACCAGCTCAGAATGAACCAGTTCGAAAGGGTGCCAAGGGGGACGATTGCAATTTTGTTGGACATGCCATACTAAAAGTGTAAGGTAAATTCATTGCGAGAGAACAGAATAAAAACTTGTAATGCTAATTAATGAGACAGTACTGCGCTAGTACGGAAATACTGAGATTAGCAGCAGGGCTTTGAAGAGCTTTAAGCTTACAAATGAATGAACTTAAGAAAAATCAATATGATGATCTTTAAATACTAAGCAAATTACAGAAAATCTTTGATAAAAAGTGCAACTACTTCTTTAAATTTAGCAATGAGCTTAAAAGTTTTGTTGAAAGCTCAAATACTTTCAAAGCATATAATTAGTAAGAGCGCGAAAAAAACCCTTCGTAATCTTGTCACATAAATTCTTACTTGAAATATACCAACTTTTATCCACCGCAAATAAATATAGAATGTGGCTAAAGACATGGACAACCTGGCTGCGTTTGCATTACGCTAATCTCACAACACTTACTTTGCGCAGAGCTTTTGCAAAGTAGCTTTTTGAAGCATAAGTCAACTGTTTTGTCTTGTTTGTTTTTTCTCACATATTTTCAAACTTTTAATAAATATACAACTTCACGTCGAGAACACTTACAACCTAACTTTTTCCAACACAACTTCTCACATTATCGACAGCTTTCATGGGGATTTAGGAGAATGCGACGAATATTTGAAGTAAAGTCAAGCAACTCTTAAAATATCATATGCAAAGTTATTGTACTCTCATTAGTGTGAAAACACACGCAAAAATTGTGGCACACAGCGGTGTTTTAGTTTACAAAGTATGAGAGTTTTGAGAAAATTGGAACTAGGAGTTGCGAGTTAAACTGACGAAACGACAACGAAGGTTGTGTTTCATATGAGGGCATGGGATAATGGATAGGAAAGAAACCAAGCAAAGCAGTTGTAAAATTTTTTTTATATTCAGCTGAGCAGAGCTCACAGAGTATATTACTTTGTTCGCATAACGGTAATCCGTACGCATAAACTAATCGAGATGGATATAGACTTCTATATATCAAAATGATCTGGATGAAAAAAGAAATTCATTTAGCCATGTCCGTCCGTCCGTCCGTCCGGCCGTCCGTCTGTAAACACGATAACTTGAGTAAAGTTTGAGGTATCTTGATGAAATTTGGTATGTACGTTCCTGGGGGCTTATGAAACGATATTTCGAAAATTTCGAAAAATCGAAAAAGCGCGATAATTCATTACCAAAGTCAGATAAAGCAATAGAACTTGGTAGGCGGGTTGAACTTATGATGCAGAATCGAAAATTAGAAAAACTTTGGATAATGGGCGTGGCACCGCCCACTTTTAACCCTTTACGGCGCCAGGTTTTAAATTTTATTAAATTTATATTTACTAACTAGTAAATACGCCGTTATTAATAAAATCAACAATAGAAAAATTTTTTTTAAGTTTTTATTAATTTTTCACAAAAAAACTGTTTGTTGCAGAAATGCAACATGGCATCAATAGTGCTACATGAATAAAATCCAACTCAAGATGTGTGGAAATTTTTAAAACAGTTATTTTGTTTATTATAACACAAACTTACTCCGCATTTTTCACAGCTTGTTTGTGTAAAACCTTTGCAGCCAGGAAATTTGCACCTCATTCGCTTATCCATCAAAACCTGCCAGTGTCCGTATTGGTCCAACCTCACATCTTTCGGGGGACGTGTTGAGCGGGCCTTTCTTCTTTTTATTTTCAATGAGACATTCAACATGACCTTTATGTTTCAAACGGTTAACTGTCTGATATTTGCATAGCGTCTCTGCTATAGCTACTCTGAATTCCGCAGAGTTTAGGACTTTACCGGTACTAGCTTTTTCAGCAATAATTCTCCGGTATAAAACCAAGAATTACACATTGCAACGTCCAGGAAGTGTTAAAAAACTCGTATATACAAATGCTTACTACGTAGTTTAATTTTGTAGTGACCCATAACAGAGTCTAAAAGGTCAACACCCCCCACATGCCGATTATATTCTGCTAGGACAAAAGCAATTTCAATAGACACATATTGTTTTGCTGACTTATCCCACCTTCGTACTACAGATGCTAGGTGCTCTCCAGCAAAATTTGATGCCAGAGTAACGATTTTATTATCTCTCCAAGCTACGACAGCTACGTCAACTCCATTGCAGTTTCCCACGTATTCTATTGACGTTCCGCGGGGTTCTTTTTTTTAAACTTTATCATCAGGCAGCTTGCAGTTGGGAATACGGTTTTTTCTTATTGTTCCTAGAGCCAAAACTCCTCGCTTCGACTAGTATTCAATAAACGGGATAGAGGTGTAATAACACTGGGCCACGAATTTCAACTTTTTCTCCTTACCTGAAACGCCGTTATGAAATTCGTATGTAAAATCACCCCCAGATTTCGAAAATTGAGATCATTTTTGATTCCATGGTACCGTTTTTGAATATTTGCAATTTACCGTTATTCGAAAAAAACCAAAAAGATGGCTCCCTTTAATTACGTATATCTCACGAAATGATAAAGCAATTGCTAAAAGGTTTACAGAATCGGAAAGACGATAAAATTTGCTATAAATGCATCATACATTGTTTTTTTCTCAACCAGATAGTTTTCGAAATGTTAGCTTATCATTTCAGATTTTTGTTTTTTTTTATGAAAAAATATGAAAAAATTACTCTTTGCGAGGGCAGCATTCCAAAACCACAACTTGTTTTCCAGATAGTTTTTCTTCACGTAAAGCTCTGTTTAATTAGAAAAAAGACAAGCTATCATCAAAGAAAATCGATGCAAAAATACGTAAGTTATAAGCGATCAAATAAAAATACCCAGGTTGCGCAACTTCAATGTATGTATACATACATATTGTAACGAATTTGTTGCAATTCCTCTTATTTGCCCTTTTGCTAGGTTCGTATCGCTAAACTGTTGAATAAATAACTCCAATATTGCATAATGGAAAAATGGTCTGTATTAAATACTTTACAATAACACTCAACTGTGCAACGAATAGCTTAATAATAAACATGAACTATGTATAACCTATAATACATATATCACTATATTCAACGTGGGATGTTCCATTATACACAGTATGCCGCACTGTGATGGGCACGATAGACGGCTGGCAAGTGCCTCAGTTTTAGCGCCGCTATTGATTTTGTATGATTTTTTATCCTGAAAGAGCGAATAGCAAAAAAATTCACGTGAGAAATGCAGAATAAACAAAACAGCAGAAAGTGAACAAAGATATAGGCACACAAAGACATATAAACACCTGTTTGTTCATGTAGAAGGTGTGGGGTGCAAAAAAAAACAAAAAAAAACAATTGCATGGTGTTGAAAAAAAAATAAAATAAAAATTGAAAGCATTTCGTATGCAAGTCAAAAAGGTTAAATGAAATACGCTGGAGCTTCTTTGTTATTTGTTGTTGTTTTTTTTTGTTCGCCACGTACCGCACACATTTGTAAGTGTTCGAGATATTTACATACCATCAGACACCCGCATCTACTCACACTTAGCGCAACATTGCAATGCCATACGTGGCTGCACACACACACACACATCAACTCAGATTGCACAAAAATGCCAGTGTTGCATTTTTAAGGAAAATTCCTGTTAAGCCACATAAAAATGCAACACAAAAATGTTGGAAAAAGTTTTGGCGAAAAAATTTTAAAATTATTGAAGGACGTAGTGCGGGTAAGTAAGAGAGTGCCGGTTGAGTGCAGTGCGTATCGGAAAGGGAAATGATGTGCCAGAAAAAAAGGTTATGGGGCCAAACGAAAATAAATGAAAGCATTGAAATACTTTTGGGGAAACAATGTTGTATTTTTTATAGAACAGTTTGTGTGTGGGTGAATGGCGTAGTAAGCAAAGCCCTTAGAGAGCTGTTGGTATGAAAATTTAACAAAGCTTAGCGAAAGCGCGAAAGTGGGTAGGCTAATAGCAGACAAACTTAATTGTTTTTTTTCAGTTTATATTTTGTGTAAGTAAAAGCAAATAGATGACAATGAATGCGAAGCACAAGATATGTGTGAGCTGAAAATCCCACTAAAATAATTTTGCATAATGTGGGAGAATATGAAAAGGATTTATGTATAGACTGCGCTGAATTATGCTGGATGATTTTGATATAAGTTAGAATTTGTTGAAGTCCGTGAAAATGTGCAATACTTTTCATCTGTGTAGGGAAAAAGCACTTGAAGACACAATTTTCACCGCTGAATAGCTTTAAGCAGCGCTGAATTTCATCAAAGATGTATGTAGCTGCTTAGATATGTAAAAATCAGTAATATCAAAGCGCAAGTTTATGTACTAAGATAGTTGGGAAACATCAAAAGACAAAACGAACTTTTATTCAGTGCGCTGAATTATGCTGTCTGAGTTTTAGAAATGCGGAAATAAGTTGAAGTGCCCAAAAGTATACAACACTTTTCAATTGTGTTAAGAAAAGTCATGCTGAATACACATTTTCACCGCTGAATAGCATTCAGCACCGCTGAATTTGCGCAAAAATGTATGTGGTAGCTTATGTTTGAAAAATTGGCATACCAAAGCGCATTTTGTACAACAAGATAGTTATAAATTATTAAAAAGCAAAACAAGCTTTTATTTAGTGCTTAATGATTTTGAAGTATTTTACATTTTGTTGAAAATAGCCAATAGGTTTTCTCTGTATTGACAAAAGTCACGCTGAATATACATTTCCACCGCTGAGTAACTTTACCAGCGCTGAATTGGCTTAAAAATTTATGTAGCAACATATGTAAAAATCTTGCACATCAAAGCGCGTTTTAAATACTTGAGCAGCAAAAATCATTAGGAAACAATTACTTAGATTTTCGTTTTATATTAAAAAAAAACTCAAAATAGTGGAGTTAAAATAAGCTAAATTAGCATTTAATCAGATAAAATGTTGAAAATTTGTGATTTGTACTTATTAAAGTTGTACTCGAATGAAAAAAATCAGCGCTGAATTAAAACTATTCATAAGGTCAAGAATAGAATAAATTTTTAAATCAAGGTATAAGATAAAGTAAAAGCAGAGGTGATGAAAGAAAAGCTACTACATAAAATTCTGTAATATGGGACCCTATATAAGGCGCGCAATCGTGCTGGAAGTACTAAAATAGCTACCATTATTTGCAGTAAGCGCAAAAATGTTTAATGATTCATATGTGTTGAAAAAACTGCATGCTGAATATAAGTTTCTTGCGCTGAATAGTAATTAGGTGCGTGGAACTTTCCTAAAAATTTACAAAATAGGCAAATATAAAAGTAAGGAACACCATAGCGCCTTTTCTGCCAATATTGTACTATTTACAAAGTAAATATCGAGATTTTCTTTAAATAAAATAGAAACGCTGAGCTCAATTGATCTGATAAGGCCATTATTACTAAAGAGTCTATTAATAGTGCTCTTTGAAAGGCTGAGTGATGCTGCAGGAAACATCCTTGCGCTGAATAGTTTATTTGATTTAATTTTATAAGCTAAAATAAGAATATGAATTTGAGCTTATTTTTTGCAATAAGCGCAAATATGTGGCAATATTTACACGAGTTGCGATAATTTCGGGCTGAATATATATACTTGCGCTGATTAGCTGGTGCATGCGTACATATTTTAGGAATTTATAAAAATATTAAGTAAGATTTATTAAAATAGGAAAACTCTGAACTACTTTTACTAAAATGGCACAGTTTGGTGATGTAACAATAAACAAGATACATGTATATATTTCTATTTAATGAAATAGAAACGCTGAACTGAATCGAATTAATTGAGTTGAACATGGTTTTATTGAGTTAGTGAATTTTTCAGATTTAAGTTATGCTCAAGGAAAAGTACTTGCGCTGAAATGTGCTGAACTTACTTACTTTATTGGCACTAAACCGTTAAAACGGTTATGGCAGTCACGCAAGTCGCTTCTTTGTTGCGGTTACTGGCGCCAATTGCTCACACCAAGTGAACTGATTCTTTTTCCACCTGGTCTTTCCGGCGCCCTCTCCTCTGCTGATATAGGCGTGTTCCGATAAAAAATCTTTCTAGCCAGATCATCATCTTCCATTCGCTGAACTTAATAACATTTATTTACAATCAAAAAATCTGAAAGAGGTAATTTTCTATTGTATTGAGTTATGTACTTAGTACAGCTATTCGTTACGCGGATATATTAAAAATTTGAGAACTGCGGTGAATTACGTTAAGTTCGTTTGAATTCAACAACAATTTTACTTTTTGCAATATTAACTACTGCTGAATGCAATCTATTCGCGCTGAATGCAAATTTCACGTGCTGAATTTGGTGAGCTGCGCTGAATTGGGGTAAGCTAACCTGAATTAAAAATACATATAATTTTCCTACATTTAGTGCTTCTGAATGCAATATCTTCTCGCTGAATTCAGAATCCCGAGCAGAATTTAAAGAAAATAGTACGATTGATAAATCATAAGTAGAAAATATTTGTTTGCTGAATTTCTGTACTAGTTGCAATGCGCTGAATTGATTGATATTCTATAGAAATATGAATAATTTAGTATGGGTGTTACATTCACTTCATATGAATGAAAGATGTGCCTACTGAATATGGTAAATATGGATATAACCATATCAAGATGTTAAGAATATGTCAGGTTAGAGACTCACACAGTGCTCGTTGGTTAGCTAAGCGAGCTTAGAAAGCATGATTAGAAAATCACCCATTTAAGGTTTACGCTTTATTCGGTAATAAATATTGAAAATGTTAGCTGAACTGCGCTAAATTAATAATTAAAGACAAAGATAACAAAAATTTAAAATTTGTTCATTTTAATTTTTTTGCGTCCATTTTTCAACTGCTGAATTGCATTAATTCAAGCTGAATTCAGGAAAAATATTTTCAAAACCAACTAAAACTCTCATTTCAAGCAAGCCTATCTACAAAACATATTACATCCTTTTTTATTGCAAATTTTTAACAAAATCTTTCACAAAATGTCCTAAATCAATTTGTGCTGAATTAAGCAGAGCACACTTAAAATTGCGCTGAGTAAAGTAAAAAAGCAATCAAAACATTTTATTTGGATTTAATCATCTGTATGAAAATGCCAATTTCGTTTATTTAAGAGAAAATAAACAAGAAAATTGGCAAAACAATTAGATTATCAAGCTTTCACAGAGAAAATTACTCACTCAACTGTAAGAAACTAAAACTTTCATTACAATGCACACGTAAGCAATTAAATTGATCCATCATTAAATTTAAATGCATCCAACTTTAAATTTATTGGCAAATCACTGCTGAAGGTTATACTCGAATGGCTTGTTTTGTTTTTGTTTTTGCTTATAAAGGCTGTGATGAAAACAGCCATGGGAAATAGCTGAAGTTACCACAACGAAATTTCATTAGGTAAATTAACCGAAATACAACCACATCAACCCAAGCTAGCAATGTGCGAAGCGAAACAAACGCTCGAATCTATTTGAGTCAAAGGCGTATGAGAAATGAATGTGAGTGGGGTAGAGAATGTGGAGTGTATAGAGTTGTATGCGTGAGTGTGAGACATGCGTGAAGTATTGCAAGTGTGAGAAGCAAAATGGATGTGGGGATGAAGTACGAGCAAGTATGTATGTACCTATGTATGTATGTATTTTTCGTTGTAGAAAGTGTGAAGAGAGTAATTACAGTCGATATGTAGTGAGTTGAGTTAAAGTGCAAAATGACTCGTTTTAGTTTAAAAAACAAGCTAGATAATTATGCAAGTAAATATAATATTATTACAGAGAGTGTGATTCGAATGGTTAGTCAGTGTTGAATTGAGCTGAATTAGTTCTATTTGCTGAATTTAGACAGAATTTAAGTAAAATTATATAAAATAAGTTGCTAATCATACAAATACTGCAATGAATGATGCAGAATAGTAGCTGCATTATTAATTAAAATGTATATTATAAAGCGATTAAAATACAGCAATATATTGTAACGAATTTACTGCAAATCCTCTTATTTGAAACCTTCTGCTAAGTTCGAATCACTAAACTGTTGAATAAATAACTCCAATATTGAATAATGCAATATGGCCTTTATTCAAGTACTTTCAAAATAACACTTCTATTGCTCGACAGATAGCGTGCTTAATCGAAACTGATGTAGCGCCTCTACTGTTGATGCCTTTTATACTCTTTGATTTCCTCGTTGCATCTTCCAGACGCCTCTGTTCTAGAATCTACTACTTGGTTATCTGCTATAATTATAACTACAGATGTACGTGTATAGCTCTCATATGTGCGTGTGTTTGTGAGCAAAACGTCACCAATTATAATTGCATATCTCAGATAAGATATCTGCATGTGTTTGTGCGTTGCTTCTCCGCTGCGTGTACGTACAAATGTGTAGACATAAGATTGAATTATTGATGTGCGTACAGTTACTGCTTAGCATCGGCTTAGAGATGGCAATACCCCTTAGTGTTGCTAATATTTCGTAACAATATTGTTTCTAAATATTGAACAAGACACACTCAAGGAAAATGTAGAACTTCGGCGTAACGGACGCTCACTAACGCTGAATCGCCGTGAAATGGGTTGTGATTGAACCAGCTGAACCTAACCGATCTCACTTTTATATTAAATGAGCTAGGTTAAAAAAATGTCGAAACGCAAATAGAGTGTTGCAATATGAAAAGTAGAAAACCCCAAAAATACTTCGATCATTGAAGATGAGTAGCGCTTAATCAGCCGAATCAAGTTGTGAAAAGCGAAATGCCCAAATTGTAACACAGAGCTATCTGGTGCTCAGTATAAATATGAACAAAACTACTTATTTATTGAGATCAGCTGAAATATCGATATTGCATGGCTAACTAAGGTATTCCAAAACAAGTGGATTTCAGTGAAATATGGCTATCTGAATAATGAAATGAGTTGTTATAAGATTTCTCTGTTAGTCGATATATTAAAAGATAAAAACTCTTTTGCTGCTAAAAAGCAATGTGTTTTGCTGAATGGTTCGAAATAGTGATGCATGAAACAATGAATAGACTTCCCTAAACTAGCTCAAAAAAGCTGAATTTTAGTGCCTAGCTGAATTATAAATATTGCATTTTCTACGCGCCCACTAAAGTTGCTACACAAAGAGAAATTGCTAAATAACACTGGCTTGTGCTGGATTGAGCTGAATATTCCTACATGGTGCAGAATATGACCGTGCCTTATAAAAAAATGTAAATAAATAAATTTGAATAAACTTAAGCAAATGCTACTTCTTATTTTATAACGCTGAACTAGTGGAAAAGACAAAATTCTCCCGCTGAATAGGAGATATATGTACATAGAAACTCATTTCTTGATTTGTGATAAGTATATAAAAGTAAATGTAATATTCTTTTTAATCAACTTTCGCTGTTGCTAGTCGCTTTTCTGAAGCCAAAAACTTCATATGCTGCTACGAATATCCTTTCGTTTTCTTAAAGTAAGTTTAACTATATTAAGATGTTTAAGAAACTTGCTCTTTCTTGCTGCTGAAATGCGACTTTATGAGCTGAAGAGAGTTAGTATTATACCAAATGGTTCAAATCCTTAATTGGTTGTTAATTTTGCTTCTGCTCGATACATTTATAAAATTTTTCGCTGAATACCCTTGAATCGAGCTGAATATGGTTGATTCACTTTAAATCCATCTCAACATGTAACGTGTGTCGGCTTTTCTTTTTCTGTGTAAGGATACATCTGCTGAATTGGGTACTCCGGATATTATGGATTATTCTCTTAAATCAACTTTTGTTGCTGCTATTCGCCTTTACGTTTTTAAAGTAAGTCTTAACACATTTAAGTGTTTAAAAATGTGCTCTTTCTTGCTGCTGAAATGCGACTTTATAAGATGAACAGAATTAATATTATACCAAATGGTTAAAATCCTTAATTGGTTCTTAATTTGCTTCTGCTGGATAAATTTCAAAAAATTTCATCGCCAATGCCCTTGAATAGAGGTGAATAAAGTTCATTGCCAGATTCACATCAACTTGTAACGTATGTAAGCTTTTCTCGTGCTGAGTAAGGCTACATGTGCTGAATTGGTAATCCGGGATATATAAGAAATTCGTCTTTATGATGCGAAAAGTTTCATATGCATACCATTTACGTTTTCTCAAAGTAAACTTTAACGTAGTTTAGTAATTTAAAAAAATCTCATTTTTCTTTGCTGCTGAATATCGACTTTATGAGCTGAATAGAGTTTAATATTATACCAAAAGTTCAATTTCTATACTGATTGAAAATTTGCTTCGTCTGCATGAATTTCAAAAATTCATGCGCTGAATAGCCTCAAATAGACCTCAATAAAGTTAACTTTTAACGTATGTTAGCTTTTTTCATGCTGACTAAGCCTTACATGTGCTGAATTGGATGTTTTGAGATATACTTATAAGAGATAATAAATTATCTATTCTCTTAAATAAACTTTTTTGCTGTATTTCCGTATTTAAGAAAAATCTTTTTTTTGCTGCTGAAAGGCGAATTTATGAGCTGAATAGAGGTATTATTACACCAAATTAAGTTTCTATACCGAATGTAGGCTTTGCTTCCGCTGAATAAAGTTTTCCTGCTCAAGACTAACTTGTGAACAGTTGTTAAGCTCTTCTCAAATTTAAATAAATAAACGAAATAAAAAATTATTATATTTTAAGTATTGAGTTTTTCAAAAATTTTATTTGCTGAATACACTGAAACGAGCGAATAAGGATCATTGGCTTTAAATTAAACTGAACTTGTGACATATGCCATTTGTTCTCATGCTGATAAGGCTTATATTTGCTGAATTGGGCATTCTTGTAAAATACTAAAATTATATTATGCATTGTGCGAAACACATTATTAAACTAACTACCAAACCAATTCTACTTGGAAACTAACCAACAAAATTTGAAACTTGACACATTTGTTGACTAGGCTTCCATTTAGATCACTTAACATATTCGTATCCGCCATCTATGCAGGAGCTAATAATGTCAATAGCTTCATATTCTTTATAAATAATTTCATATAAATATGGGCGTTGACCTGCCATTTGACCAAAGCAAACAGAAATACTTATACACTCATATATATTCGGTTGAAATTCTAATTACGATTGTGTTGACGACGAGACTGTCTTTACCACAGATTTGTGGCAAGAAGTTCTGTATAATTTGTTGCACGTGGCACAACATTGCTATGCTAAGTGGCAACTTACAAAGAAGAGAATATTATATATAAATAAATGGTAAATGTACAACAATACACAGGCAATTTACATATACTTATTTAATAAATATGTATTTACTTATATACAACTTTGACCTAAGTAAGTAATAGCAGATGTTTTTCATTAATGGAAAAATATGAAGTGGTAAACCATCGACACTAACAAATTCTTATTTGAGAGCAACATGAATTTAATGAGCAAAAGTTAGTGCACTAATATGTATGTATGTGTGTACTTTCTTGGTATGCGTGTGCGTTGATTGTTATTTTATTGTAGGCGGAAATTATAACGAATATGATTTTTTTGGTAGCAACCGAGAAGTGCAAATGGTTACACAATATTTTCTATGCTATTTTTTGAGTTTACGTTCATTGTGGATACCCTCACTGGTTGCTTTTGTTGTAATAATAAGGATACTCCCCGAATATTTTTGCGCCCTACCCGTGGGAGTATTCAGTTACCTCGAAGGGCGCTTTCAACTGATTTGCCTTGTGGTATGCGTGAATACCCTCATTGGTGGTGGAGTATGGTTATATTGTTCTGCTGAAGATATTTAAAAAAGTATAGTATCTTCGTAACTGCATATGTATTCTGCTCCGGCTCATTATGATTACCATCGCTGGATAATTTTAATTGATAGCTAAGGCCGAGTCTTCTCAGAAAAGACAGACTTCATAGGTACCACAGGAAGATACTTACACAATAAAAAATGTAGACTTTTCATATATAAAATGATCCTTTAAAAAAACAGAATTTAGCGCGGATAGCAACGCCCTTGGCAAAGCTGGTTTAAATAACCATGTCTGCCAATGGACGCAATCAATGCTGGAAAATGTTAATACAAGCTAACGGAGGTTTGGTTACAAACCCACCTCGGAACGCTCCAGGGAGAGCTTCTCTCACCGCTACTAAGTATCATCGAACCGAAATATGACAGCTTCGACTTCACTTCAGCCAAATGGCGTAAAGTCGAACATATCACAGTTTCGACTACCCCTCTAATGAACTGGCTCAACTCTCCCCAATGGTCAAGTATCAGGGCGTCGAGATGACATTAGGTTAGCTGGAAAATGAATATAAGGTCGTCAGCAGGAACTGAGGCCTCAACTCATCTCGTGATGTGACTATATAAGGCCGTTCCCGCAGCACATACAAACATTTGGGTGTATAGTATCTATGGTGACCGGCCATGGAAAAACAATGCAATATTTAAAATATTGATAAAGCACAAACGAGCCGCCTTTGGAGTGGTAACACATGCACAAAGATTTAGTCTAAATATCACACTAAATGTTCTTCTGAACTAACTTCCTTCGGACCTTCTCAAACGTGAAACTGCACTGGTTTGGCAGCAAGACTTTTGTGAGTCTAATTGTCGGAGGTCGAGCGCGCATAGTGATAGTGGTACCCTCAGAAGGCTTACCTGTCATCAGTTTATCACGCGCCAACACCAAGTTTTGACTGGTCTCATAAGTTCAAATTCTTCAAGTAGCGAACTACAGGTGCGACGGGCGTGAACAGGAAAAACAAAATTATGCCTTACACCAGCGGTTTCAAAATGGCTGCGGCGTGTCGAGATGGTAATTTCTCTGAGCAACTTAAGTTGTCGCTGTCAGTGTGTCATCCCGACCCGAGTAGTATCTTCCAAGCGCAAGGTATGGGTATAGAGAGGGTATGTGCGCACCTGTCGGAGGACTCGGTGAGGGGCACAAAGTACGCATTTCTCAGATACCAAGCAGGACTCAAAGCAGTAGGCTGCCGTGATATGGTGGTAGTGTGCTCGACCTACCACACCGAGGATCTTCGGTTCAACTCCCAGGCAAACTAACATCCAAAGTTTAGAAAAAAAATATATTAAGAAAAAAAATTGTCTATTCGGGTGACGCCCCACGGAAGTGATTTGGAAAACACTCCAAGTGTATTTCTGCCACGAAAAGCTTCTCAGTGAAAGTTCATCTGCCTTGCAGATTCCGCTTGTAGTCGATATAAACATGTGAGTCCTGCCCCGCAATTAAAAGTGAAATTAAAAGGACGCGACATAAATTGGAAGGGAAGCTCTGCCTCAAATCTCTACGGAGGTAATCGCGTCAAGTTTTTTTTTGTTTTACTCAAAGCGGGTATATCTCTCACAACTTTGCTGGGACCCCAGCATCTTCAAGAGGTCGCTGCTATTTGTAAAATCACGGTAAGGTGGGTTCCTTGTCATAGAAGCATTGAGGGAAATGAGAAGGCAGTTACCTGGAGATGCTGGTCTCCAGCTGGTACATCCCAGTGCAAGAAACCCAAGCAAAGTTTGTCGACTTTCGATCGCTTTGCCTGCATGCTGAGAGAATGGGGCTTATTTAACAGCATTTGCAGGTGCTGTGGGGAGGAGTGCAGCAAAAAAAAGCAGCCGCAACAACTTGTTCGAATGCTCAGCTCTCGCACAAACTAGATTTTGAACTTTTGTCAATTACATACTTTCGAACTTCAAAAGTTGCTTAATTCTCCATAAAAGTATGGAAGTTTCATGATCGCCAAATGGGGGTTTACGATAACAGCAGCATTTAGTTCTATCATACAATGCATTAAATGGCTCCCTGTGCGCTATTTGGGCTCGTGTCTTTAGTGTCCGGGCAGCACAGCAACCAACCGCCCCCAAAGTGAAACTTCTTTTGTTAACCCTTTTAGTCTATATAAGGTCTTCATTAATCAGTCAGTTGAACTAGCCTTAGCGCCAGTGCAGGAAAAGTTCCCGGAGTTGTATGCTGTTAGGTGAGAATGTCACTAAGTCTGCCTTAAAACTTGATAAACTATTTGCAAATTATAACATAAAATTAAAGATAAAATATAATCTTTCATATCACGTTTTTCCTCTACTTATTTTGCACACAAGCTTTTACTAACAAATTTCAAAAACCCATTTTTTAGTATTTATATGTTGATGGACCAAATTCCCCTGGGTGAAGTGCTGTAAAGTGCAACGGCGATCGTTTTAGAGTATGGTTCCGTCGCGCAAAGTTTCTTATTTGGATCCCTAGAATATGATTTTCACAGAGGAATGGGCGATTTTTTGCCTCCCCACAAATCGACCCGCCCTAGTATATACCTATCCCATACAACCGTTTCGTTCACATAGAAAGATTTTGGCGATTTCTCCCTTAGTTTCCAATATAAAAACGTGAAACGTGGTGATATATATTCTAATATATCATAGAAGATTTCCTGTAAAAATCATTACGATCGGAGCTATATATAATATATATCCCATATAACCGATCGTTCAGATAATGGGGTTTTTTGCCATTTTATATTTTATATTATCTTAAAAATCGTTTAGGTATGTACATCTGTTCATTATATATTTCTTACCTTATTCATCCGATTATTGGAGATTACGAACGGGATAAGATTATTGTTCAGCCCCATTCATGAAAGGTAGAAGTCTTCGGCACAGCCGAAGACAGTCCCGTCCTTACTTGTTTTTTAGTTTATTTTTAGTGTAAATAAATTATTGAGCAACTCTTCAGTGTATTCAGCGCTATGTTTTTCCTATCGTCATTTCTATACAACACAACTGTCTGCGAAGAACTTTGTATTTATTTTTGCACTTCAAAATAAATTTATTTAGCATAGCTTTAAATGTATCAGCAGAGCTGTGTGTGTGTTCAGCACACGTTTTTTTTTGTATTTTATATAAACCTTCGACAAATGGCTTATTCAGCGAAGCTTTACTTCCATTACTTGGACATATTTAACATCCAATAATTCGCCATACAGATATCTGCCCAGCACCTTTTCATTCCTTTTTAAGTTCAAAATCAATTTTCCAGCAAAGCTTTGAGTATATTCAGCGCATAATTTTTCACAACTTTTATAAAATAAATATTTAACCGTCAAAATCATCTTTTTATTTTTTTTTCAAATAAATCTATCCATAAAGCATTTCCTTTTGCAGTTTTTATATGAAAACGATCGAAACATTGTATTCAGCACTTTTCTAAATATATTCAGCGCACTCTTTACATACTACTTATTTTTTATATGCATAAACACGCACGGTACGTATTTAATTTTTATTTTTTATTTTTGATGTAAGAGACATATTCAGCAAGCTCTTGCGGCATTTGCTTTTTCACTAATTTCACTTCTTACTCATAATCCAACATGCAGATGTCTTCTCGGTCGTTCTGTATTACTCTTTGCAGATTTATTCGCTCATAGAGTAAATAGTTTTTATAGATATAAAGCAATCTTTGATGCTCCGACCTTTTAAGCTAATTCAGCGCATTTTGTTTTGCTTTCATCGACATCTTTCGTTCATGTTCAATTACTCTCTGTGCGGAGATGTTTGCAGTTGAAGTTGGCAATCTTCAGAGGGACCCGGGGTCCATTTTCGGTTTTTCGTTAATATCTTTTATTTTTATTTATCATAAAAATATTACTTAATTTACTTCAAACAAAATATGTTACGCATTTCCTACAGGGTGTAATAGAATAATAGGGTGAATAGAAAAGTTTGCATATATGTTTATATTTACATAGATTTGTACTCGTATATTGGCCATTATTTATACTGTTACATCATAAAATAAATTTAAGCATAGCTAGTCAAGCAATGAATCCGCACACACACACACACAAACACGCTATACAAGTTTTTATACTCAGTTGAGTAGAGCTCACAGAGTATATTAACTTTGATTGGAAAACGGTTGGTTGTACAGGTATAAAGGAATCGAGATAGATATAGACTTCCATATATCAAAATCATCAGGATCGAAAAAAAATTTGATTGAGCCAGTCCGTCCGTCCCGTCACAAATTGGTAAATTTTGAGGTATCTTGATGAAATTTGGTACGTAGGTTCCTGGGCACTCATCTCAGATCGCTATTTAAATGAACGATATCGGACTATAACCACGCCCACTTTTTCGATATCGAAAATTTCGAAAAACCGAAAAAGTGCGATAATTCATTACCAAAGACGGATAAAGCGATGAAACTAGGTAGGTGAGTTGAAATTATGACGCAGAATAGAAAATAAGTAAAATTTTGGACAATGGGCGTGGCACCGCCCACTTTTAAAAGAAGGTAATTTAAAAGTTTTGCAAGCAGTAATTTGGCAGTCGTTGAAGATATCATAATGAAATTTGGCAGGAAGGTTACTCCCTATTACTGTATGTATGCTTAATAAAATTAGCAAAATCGGAAAACGACCACGCCCACTTAAAAAAAAATTTTTTTTAAGTCAAATTTTAACAAAAAATTTAATATCTTTACAGTAATAAGTAAATTATGTCAACGTTCAACTCCAGTAATGATATGGTGCAACAAAATACAAAATAAAAGAAAATTTCAAAATGGGCGTGGCTCCGCCCTTTTTCATTTAACTTGCCTAGGATAGTTTTAATGCCATAAGTCGAACAAAAATTTACCAATCCTTGTGAAATTTGGTAGGGGCTTAGATTCTAGGACGATAACTGTTTTCTGTGAAAAAGGGCGAAATCGGTTGAAGCCACGCCCAGTTTTATACACAGTTGACCGTCTCTCCTTCCGCTCGGCCGTTAACACGATAACTTGAGCAAAAATCGATATATCTTTACTAAACTCAGTTAACGTACTTATCTGAACTCACTTTGTATTGGTATAAAAAATGGCCGAAATCCGACTATGACCACGCCCACTTTTTCGATATCGAAAATTACGAAAAATGAAAAAAATGCCATAATTCTATACCCAAATACGAAAAAGGGATGAAACATGGTAATTGGATTGGTTTGTTGACGCCAAATATAACTTTAGAAAACAACTTTGTAAAATGGGTGTGACACCTACCATATTAAGTAGAATAAAATGAAAAAGTTCTGCGGGGCGAAATCAAAAGCCCTTGGAATTTTGGCAGGAATACTGTTCGTGGTATTACATATATAAATAAATCAGCGGTACCCGACAGATGAGGTTCTGGGTCACCCTGGTCCACATTTTGGTCGATATCTCGAAAACGCCTTCACATTAACAACTACCACCACTCCCTTTTAAGGCCCTCATTAATACCTTTAATTTGATACCCATATCGTACAAACAAATTCTAGAGTCACCACTGGTCCACCTTTATGGTGATATCCCTAAATGGCGTCCACCTATAGAACTACGGCCCACTCCCTCTTAAAATAATCTTTAATACTTTCCATTTGAAACTCATGTCATAAAAACACATTACAGGGTTACCCTAGGTTCATTTTCCTACATGGTGATTTTCCCTTATTTTGTCTCCATAGCTCTCAGCTGAGTATGTAATGTTCGGTTACACCCGAACTTAGCCTTCCTTACTTGTTTCTTTTTGCAATGCAATTTTGTTACATTTACATGGTAATTTAAAGTTTATACCATATATTAACTCAAATTTGTTGTAAAATGGAAATTCATGTTTACTAACAACTACACAAAGTGATAAGTAGCTGGACGTTGCTGAGGCGAATATGCAAATGTATATGTGCTTATATGCATGTGTTGGTATATCATCATAGCTAACGGACATTCTTTATTTTTATTGGCATGTTATAACGATAACTAGCAAATGATTCACATCATCCGTTGAGCGAGTGAATGAGAGATTTTGTGAAAATGCATAAATTAGTGTATATACAACTATATATGTACATATTGACATATACATACTCATACACTTATCCAAACTTACTTCACAATCTTTTTGGTTAAACTTTTTGAAACGCTTTTAATGTACATATATATAACCTTAGCCCAGTGTAAAGTAAACATTTCTACATTTCTCTTCGTAAATTGCGTATGGCAAGCAAAATATATCTCTCACCAACATATATATGTTGGTGGCAATTAAAAATTTGAAACTTCTTCAAAAAAATCACATGGGCTTTTTGCGCTTTCAAGGCTTGCACAAAAACAACAAATGAAAAGCTTGATACTAAAAGTAGCATTTATATTTAATGGCAAACTGCTTGAAGTATTTTGTTGTGCCTGCGTTATGACATTTTTATACAACAATTACATCAGCTATTTTTTTGAGCAGTTAAAGTAAAATTAGTTATTCAGCGTAATTGTTCTACAGCACATCTAGCTTTTTTAATAGCATTTATATAAAAAATTGCTAGAAGCTATTTAATTCAGCGCTTAGGAAACCAATTCAGCGCACTTGTTTTCTGGCTCATCAAGCTTTTTTAGTCGAGCTAATTGAAAAATTGGTAAAATTTGCTTAAGTCAGCGTCTGAGAAACCAATTCAGCGTAAAGGTTATAAATTCTCTGTTAATATCTGAACTAAAGATGAATACATACATATTTTCCGCAAATACTTCAAAAACCAACTTCAGAGCATAATTTTGGTACGAATTAAAAAAAAATTTGTAATTCATATAATCGTTTTTCTATGCTTACTATGCTTACTACCTTATTCAGTAGTTAAAAAAAACTATTTTTTAAACAGCTGGCGCAACATAAGCTACTCAGCGCAATTTTTTTTAGCGCATCAAGCTATTTAATCGCATTTTTTACAAAATTGTAAAATTAGTTTAATTCAGCACTTGAGAAACAAATTCAGCACAGTTTTTGCTAAAGCTCATAATTTTACTCTTAAGATCTGTAATTATAATAAAAAATATTATCTGCAAATGCTTGGAAAATCAAATTCAGCGCACAACTTTTGTGAGTACTTTAAAAATGCAGTAAAAATTATACGTATTAGTCTCACACTTTTAGAACTGCATTTCGCCAAATTTGTTTAAGATGTTTTTTAATGAAGTAGGAACATTTCAGCTTGTAAGCAACATAAGCTTAAAAATTATTAAAACTAGCTTAACTCAGCACTTAAGGCACTCATTCAGCGCAAATTTTTCGTAAGTTTATGGATTCTTCTTTAACATGCGTTTCAAGATTAAACAAAAATGTTTCCTACAAGCCCTCAAGACCTAATTCAGCGCCTGATTTTTGTTAGCAATTTAAAAAGTTCGAAGTGATTTTAATCAATTTAATGGTAAGATTTAAAGTAGTTTTTTGGCCACAATTTCTTTCAATCTAATTCTGCGCAGTTTGATTGATAGCTTACAGCTTTGTTAGTGGTATATATATTTGCTTAACATAATAAGTAAAACTATTTTGATCAGCGCAAAAGAAACTAATTCATCGGAGTTCTTGCCAAAGTATATTATAACTTGGCTGTTAACGAAAGGTACAAGATTAGAGAAAAATACTGTCAGTGCAAATCTCGATCGATGTTCCAACACTTTAGCTTCTCTCCAGTTAGCGCATGATTAATTAAATTTTTCTCTTTGGCAAACTGCATCTCACCGCCTCAAGACTTTTGTAATTAAGCGCTCCCCTTCTTAACGCATTTTTGTGTAGTATTGTTGTTTAGGGCCAGCAGGCTAACCCCAAAAGGAAAATTAAGGGGCCAGCCACCCTAATGTAAACTGATACAAAACCGCTTTACGCTTATAGTTACGGCCGTTATCACTCATACTAAGGGAAAAAGTGAGTTTCGTTAAGTTACCCCGCCAAAGACCTGTTAGCGAGAGAAACTAAGTCTGGAGATCGCCAGTTCAAATTTCAATTGTTAATAACTTTTAACTAAACGTTGTAGAATCAGTTCGTTGAATTCGAATTCAGCGCCCACGCAATTCCAAAGTTTTATGCAGATTTTGAAATATCTATAACTTTATCTTGCAAATGCACTTTTCTGCTTGAGAACGTTATTCAGCGATCTTCCGTTTTTTCCGAATACCTTTCATGTCTGGAAATCAAATTAAGAAAAGAAAATGAAAAACCAGTCTAATGTACGCAACTCAAACCACTCAAAATATGAAAAAGTTTTAAGATTTAGTATAAGTTAAACATTTAGCTTACTTGGTTTCTATTCGGCATCGCATTCATCTGCAGAAAATATAGTCACAGAAGAGCAAATTAACCCAATTAGTATATATGCAGCCCTCTATTTCCACATTCAGCCCATTTTTATCAACATTCAGCTCTCACTTTTGTTTATAAAATTTCATGCCACTTGCGAAGATATTTTTATTTAGCCAAAAGTATACCTTATTTTTGTATATTTCAAAATATATCTGCATTTCAACTGATGCGTTAGAAATGCGGCTCACGTTTTTGTTTTGAAATTATAAATTTTCCTGTTTCAAATAGCAAGATAAAACAATTCAGTCTGGTAACTATGCACGTACTCAGTATGCAATACCTTCATATATGTCGCATACATTTTTCGAAGCTCCTCAGTGGCTTGAGACTATTATATGACGCTATTCAGCTCAATTCAGCAACATTTCACACTATTCAGCGCAACTCAAATAAACTTATTAAAGTTTTTCAATGCCTTGACTATATTCTGTGACGCTGTCAGGATCAGTTTAGCTGCGGTTATCTTTATTCAGCGTAATTCAAATCAACTGGTTAAAGCCCTCAAATGCTCTGGTATAGTCCATGACACTATCCAGCTCAATATATTCAGTTATTATTAGCAGATATCAATAAAACTTTGTTTCAGTACCATAACCTTATTTACATAGATTTTTACTTTTTTTTCTCGAAATTTTTGCATTATTAAGCACAATTCAGTAAAAATAAAACATATTGCTTACTTTCCATATACATATGTATATTAATGAAAATTTTCTCTGTTGTTGCATTGAACTTTACCTTATCATTTTTCACCTGCTCCAGCTCCAATACCTCAGCTGACACCTTCTGTGCATGCCGATCCACACCAGGACTCAGCAACACCTCCCATGTTAGAGTCGGTTTTGGATTTTCACCCTCATCACTCACACATGCTAAATTCAGTTCGGAATTTTCTTTGACTGGTACAAAGATATTGCTTGCATCCAAACGTCGTGAATCTATCAGCAAATATGGTGGCTTCGGGCGATCTGCGAGTTTAATTAAAATGTTTGACAGAATTAATTCATGTTTAAATATATATTTTTATTTGAGCAAAGCCTAGAGAGTCGAGTTGTAGAGAGAGGCATTTCTAAAACGTATTTGCATTAGAAGTACCTACACCTGGAAGTATGCAATAATTTGCTACATAGCTGTCACATTGACAAGCTTATTCTGTAATTTAGGGACCTGTTATTAATTGTTGCATACTTTTCGGCGCAGTCTATTTAAATATGTTACGCAATAGAGCCTAACTTTAGCTTAACCTCTTTAAAGAGCTGACTTCACGAATATACAAGAACAAATTGAAAGTGTCAGCACAGGAACAACAGAGATTGATATGAGCAAGTAGGAAAGTCGTTAAGCAATATTGACGTATGCCTAAAAGTATGTCAAACATAAATTGTCGTAAGCGACAAAAGTAAAGATTTAGGTAGAGTTTTTGGTTATTTAAAAAGTTGTCAACGCCCATTTTTTAATATTGCTTTAACATTTTTCAAACGCCGAGCACTGCTCTATAGTCGTGCTTTTTTCGGTTTATTGTTGTTGTGCTTGTTGTCTGCCTATTCCAGTAGAGATTCTAGTTGACAACATCCACCCCATTCCAGGCCAAATAGGCGCTTATGCGGCTACTAAATCCAACCGTGCTTTCAGCATAAATGACCGCCTCTCTACGTTGACTCTTAAAATCCACACACCGTCGAATAAAATTAGCGCTATTCAAGTTGACGAAAGTTTTGCGCACATATTTTTTTTTGTTTTGTTATTTTTTACTTTTATTCTGTTGGTTATAGCCTTGTTTCGTCTACTTTTTATTTTAACAAGAAAACTTTTCGCAACATGCCAACGCAGCACAATTTTCTCCACAAATAATTTTCAGCTATAAATGTGCTTATGTGTATGGGTGTTTGTCGATGTGATGACATGTCCTTTTTGGTGCTGTTTATGTCATTAATGTACATGAGAAATCCCTGTCAGTGCTAGATGATAGGGCACAAACGTCCATCGGGTGCATGCCAGTGACGCCTAATGTTGCCAAAGTGCGCGCTGAAGTCATCACGAGTGGCGCGAGATTTCATGCACAATGAGAAAATGCGAGTCGGTCAAGGATTTATCTGGTGCGGTCAAGGATTTATCTTACTTGATTAAGTTTAGAACTTATTCAGCATGCGCTATAAAGAGGCAGACGTGGTCTTGGGTAGGTATAAACTTTTGTGAATGTTTAAAAATTTCGTGCTGAATAAAATTTGGACAAGTTCAGCGCAATGGTCTTCACATCTGTCTAAAGGTATTCACCGCGTCTTAAGAGTCGTTTTGATATACATCTTAGTATCGGCACATTTCCATGCCATGTCAATGACTTAAGATCAAAAGTTGAAAATAAAGTATAATGTGTGTTTCCGGTGGCGTCAAGTTCGGCAGAACCATTATGGCGGACCGAATACGAACTATCGAAGCCGAACAAGCATAACTTCGAAAAATTGGACCAAAGAATCGATAGAAAAAGAAGTGGAATTGTAAATAAAAATATTGTTTTGTGACGTTTATTTTTTAAGGATGTAGTAGGGGCTTTTTCAAAAGGGAATGCCAGAAGAAGAAGAAGTAGGACTACCTCTATATATTTGTATCATGTTTGGAAGAAACTACATTTGATGTAACAATAAGAAAACGATATAACGGGGATGACCATGCTTGGGGAGATTCTGAATTTTGTTCAAGACAGCAATGGATAAACATGGACCTGAAAGTTTTTGAGCCTCAATATTTCAAACTGAATCTAGACTGTTAAGCAGATTTAAGAGATATTGTACTGTCCAATATTATACCCACATGAAATGTTGAAAGTAAATCTCAAGAAGACTACACGTCAACAAACTCTTCTGTGTGCCCTCATTTTCACTTGCTTCTTTCTCTTATTCACCCTCATTTTCTATACTACTTATAGCATAGTTCGCTTCCCATCTCACGCCAAACCAAACTAAGTATATCACATATACGCATTTTTAAAACGGGGGTTTCCTTTCTATTGTTTCGATGTCATGTCTCCATATTTCAATATTGTAAGGCAATAAATCATATCAACATTCAAATCGCTGTCACAAATGCCAGCACAGTTGTTAACCTTTTTCCAATAATTTTTATTGCTTTCACGCACAGTTCTCGCAAATAATTTTTTAACAATCAGATAAATAGCTATAAAAAGAAAAATTTTAGAAAAGAACATACTATGAAGCCACAATCATATTGCTGCCTCTTTGTTTTCTTCACAAAAGTGTGTTAAACGAAAGGAGATAATTATCTTGAGAGCTAGTCAAGTGGAAATAAGTTAAAATATACCATTAAAGTGCTCTCAACTGAGAACTGCCTCTCCTTGCAGATCTAAGGGACGCGTCTGTAACTAGTTCAGTAGTAGGTAGTTGTAAAATTGGTTGATTAATATAAATACATATAGCTCACACTTTGGCGTTGTTGTAACGAATGTGGCCACCAATAATCCTGCTCTGAATCTGATAAGCACCCGCTTGGAGTTAGTCTTTAAATCTGTGATACGAAACTGTAGCTTTGCATGACTGTTTCACATATCATCTGCAGGATAAGTATTTACCCGCAGGTATCAAGAAAACAGCAGTGGCAGGTTAGGTTGAACAGTCCGATCAGTGAGGACCTCACAATAGACTGAATAAGTCCATAGTGTTACCAGTAGTTTGTTTAACGGACCAACTGGAGGACACTATCAAAACCAGGACCTAAGTTATAAAAAAACTTCGTTCTCCAAATACTAGAAGCTTTCTGCGAGATATGCTACTTGCGGCTTCTAGAATTGAGCCTAGCAATCGCAGAGTAAGAGCACAAAACATGCTCCATCGACTCCTCCTCCAACTCGCACTTTCCGCGTTTGCTATCTCTAGCCAAGCCAATTTAAAGCATGTGAGGGTATGAGGCAGTATCTCGTTAGAATACCCGTCAGAAGACCCATAGAGAAGACCCTTTTCAATGATAAAAAAAAGGCTGTAAGCTTTACACATGATCTTCGATATTTTACAGAACCTCGCTTGGGTCCACAACTTTTCCGTTTGGTCGATCATGTGCAGCTCTCGCCCTCTCTTAATGTCATCCTAATCTAATTGTCTACGGAGCAAGTTTCGAGGAATACGCCCTCTTTTGCAAGCTCATCCACTTTCTTTCCTATCTGTTCCCATATGCCCTAGGATCCAATCATCATATGCCGATTATTTTCCGGGATAATATAAGAGTTAACGCGATGGCAGTTTAAGCTATTTTCTTCAAATTTTTCCACCGCCTGAAAGTCGCTAGTGATCTGTCAGCTTGTAGAATTTATTTGTTTCCAGATCAGCACAGTTTACCGCAGACCCTACTACTTCCATTACTTTGCAAACATAGTTATACCATATATCACCTTGTCTTTCATTTGGGCACCCTTGTGCCAACCATCCAAATTTATTGTGGCTCTAAGAGCCTCTTCGAAGCGTAGGTACGGAATACGGTGTTCTGTTCGTCCAGTAATTTTTGACGCTATATTACTATGGCCGTATGGTCTGCGCTGAAGCTCTCCCAACTCATTGAGTCTGCACACCATCGAGGCGTTCTTCACTCCATTCTCTAGGTTAAGCTTCCGTGTTACTTAGACCTAGTTTGATTTGGGACCCTGCTCCTCTTATCAAACAAGATAATATCCATTCTATGCGAGTTGGCGGTCAACCCGACAGATATGTATATCCCAGAGCGCCCGTACCTTTAAGGAGCTAATTGTTGGAAGGCACTTTCCATTTGTGATTAGCGCAACGTAACTTGCGTACGCGGGGAGTTTGATGAGTTCCTAATCGAAACGCTTGCGCAGTTGTTGGATGACCAACGCCCATAACATAGGCGATAATTCCCTGAGCAGAGGCGTGCCCATATTCTTTGATTTCGTAACATCACACAATGCAATTTATCATGCAGCGGATACATCTGGTTATGGCTGGATGTACTTCAATTTAGTAAGGAGCATTCGTGATCGCCCGTTTAGAGTAATTGAAGCCGAGGCAATGTCTTAAAAGACTCCTTAGGTATATTCCTTACAATCCAGGGCTCTCTATATGTTAATATCCAGCTTTTGCCGTGCCATATCAACCGACTTCCCTCTGGTGTAAGCATTTTGTGTTGTGAAGAGCAGTTTTTCATCCACGTTAGGATTTATGTACACATTTATCAGCCTCCCAAAGGTTTTGCGCCGATATTATCTTAACATAATGGGCCTGAAGTCTTTGGGAATACGTAAGACCGATGATCCACGACTTTGGTAGGAAATCTACACGAGCAGCTCTCCAAGCGTGTGCTACATGATTCAGTCTTATGCACCCATTGAATATTATTTTAAGTCATTTCACGATCGCTCTACTCTAAATTTTTAGCATGGCATGGAATATACCATCTTCTGAATCATCTCCCTACGGGAAATGATTACCGAAAAGCGCATCGAGGGACTTTTCATTTTTATGCAACCATTTCCCGTTTCCTTTCTTTATTGGTCCTTGGACTAGAAATTTTTTCATAAAATTCTCTTCGCCTGGAAATTTCACCCTTGTTTATCCCCAACAGATCCATATACTCGTCCCTGCACGTTTCGCTTTCCACGATATTTGCTAGCTTAAACAATTCTTTGTTTCACCTGTCCTCTAAGAAGACTCAGCTCCATTACGATAACTTCTTTGGGATATCTTTGTTTCATTTATAAATATTCGTAGAATTCAGACCAGTTCGTTGTCCTAGGGTTTCTCAAGATCCCTCCCTTCTCTACCCAATTAAGGGAGATGCCGAAACTCTCTTACTAGTGTCACAGACAGTTGATAGTGAGTTGATATTTAGCACCGACGGCGAGCACACGCATTTGTCCATCATCGCGTAATACCATTCGGCACAAATATTCACATATACATTTTAAAATAAGTCAACTTTTTCAATACATATATTCACTTTAATAATTCTAAATACATGTCAAACTAAATCGACGTTTACAGTTCAGAAGAAGGATTCATCCGCCTACAAACGAAAAAAAATGCATAGCGACAGCGGAAAGTAAATAGCGCATCAAAATTTCAACCCTCGTTCGAAGCATTGGTTTGTGCGTATATGTATGTAATACACACGGTATACATACGGGCATATATGTACAGCGATCGCTAGCAGAGTATCATAGCAACGGCAGTGAGATGAGTGCAAGTGTTCAACTGCAGCAACGAACGGAGTTACAAACATAAACAAATATATACGTACAGTGCAAGCGACCGCTACAGCGTTTGACTTTACAAAGGAAAAAAAAGGTAAATAAGAAACGGGAACGGCATTCTTGCGGAAGACTTTTTGCAAGAAAAATTTAGCGCGTTGAGACACGAAAAGTAAAGTACAGACCTTTAAGAAATTTAAAAAGGTTGAAGTTTGATATTCAAAGAGGACAGACGTGTGCAAAGATGGTGCTCGTGAAATTAAACACGTTAAAAATTGATCAACTCAACAAATTGCTACAAAGCAATAATGTTATTATGACCGGCAATAAAGCAACGAAAATAAATAAATTATTGGAGATTTATGGAACGGACGAAGTAGACTCCGAAGAGCTGGAGGAATCGACGGATGAAGATTCAACGCAACAGCAAATGGATGAGCTACGTCAATGTGCATGTAGTTAACGAAAACGGTAGGTGAACTTGCCCACTTCACGTAATACAGTCGGGCAAGCCGCCACGGTGAATGCACAGGAACAACGGACAACGACATCTGGGCTGGAGCAAGAATTAACTGCAACGACACGTCAGTCAACGGCAGCACTACAACGACCAGCCAGTGTACACGAAATTAGTGGAATTCTACCAACGTTTGATCCACTAAAAGGCAAACATTAGTTCCGAGGTATTTGTAGAAAAAGTGGTGCAGCTGCAGGGTATCTATGGATGGTCTGAAAAAGAGATCCTAGTGGCAGCGCAGTGAATCTAAAAGATGTAGCGAAAACCTGGTTAGATTCACAACAGGTGTTTCAATCTTGGTCGGCATTCGTACAAATCTTTAAGAAAGATTTCCGAAAAAGATAATGTCAGCGCAAGTGCATCGTGAAATGGCACAACGTAAACGGCAACCACGAGAAACATTGGAGGAGTTCTACTATGCAAAGTTGAGCATGGGTAGACGAGGAAAGATCGACGAGGAGTCGATAAATTCGTATATTATATCTAGGCTTAATGATGCTAGCTTCTCGCGCACGTTATTAGCGATGAAGTTTCCAACATGCAACGACCTTTTACGTTCGCTAGAAGCGATGGCCATTATGCCAACACAAAATTCTACAAGATCGAGTGCGTCATTCGATAAAGGTAATAGCGAACAAAGCCAGAAAACTACGACGGACAAGAAGCCGATTAAATGCTACAATTGTAACGAGATGGGACACATTTCATCGAAGTGTTCACAACCACAGCGAAAGACGAGATGTAGCAAATGCAACAAGGTTGGTCACGAGGCAAAGGATTGCAAAGCAGTAAAACCAAACGTAGCAGAAGTGCAAAGAGAAGTCAGTGGTGTACCAAACCCTGTCATCAAAGCGGTCGAATGGAAGCAGACGTTACGAAGCATTCATCGACACTGGTAGTGATGTGTCACTAATTGCGGCGTCCAAGGTTCCAGCAGAAGCGCAGCGTACATTATCAATGAAACGGCTTACAGGTTTTGGAGGTGCAGTCATAAGCAGCACAGAGGCTATCAACGCAGAGATTATAATCGATGGAATTACGATCTTGACCACCTGTCAGATCGTTCCACATAAGTTCATGACATTTGATATTCTTTTGGGTAGAGATGTACTTTGCCATAACGATTACAAGTTATCTCTCGATGCTGGTGTGATGCGAGTTTCGAAGAAGGCTGGAAATTCATTCAACGTAAATAACAAATTACCAGAGGAAGTGGTCGTCAAAGTGGGTGACTTACTTAACGAATACGAAGGTTGCTTTGCTGAAGATTTCGCAAAGTTGGGCAGATGTAAAACAATGGAGATGGGACATTGTTATCTCAACCGATCAACCTTCGTATTCGTTAAGTAAGTCACCCACTTTGACGACCACTTCCTCTGGTAATTTGTTATTTACGTTGAATGAATTTCCAGCCTTCTTCGAAACTCGCATCACACCAGCATCGAGAGATACTTGTAATCGTTATGGCAAAGTACATCTCTACCCAAAAGAATATCAAATGTCATGAACTTATGTGGAACGATCTGACAGGTGGTCAGATCGTAATTCCATCGATTATAATCTCTGCGTTGATAGCCTCTGTGCTGCTTATGACTGCACCTCCAAAACCTGTAAGCCGTTTCATTGATAATGTACGCTGCGCTTCTGCTGGAACCTTGGACGCCGCAATTAGTGACACATCACTACCAGTGTCGATGAATGCTTCGTAACGTCTGCTTCCATTCGACCGCTTTGATGACAGGGTTTGGTACACCACTGACTTCTCTTTGCACTTCTGCTACGTTTGGTTTTACTGCTTTGCAATCCTTTGCCTCGTGACCAACCTTGTTGCATTTGCTACATCTCGTCTTTCGCTGTGGTTGTGAACACTTCGATGAAATGTGTCCCATCTCGTTACAATTGTAGCATTTAATCGGCTTCTTGTCCGTCGTAGTTTTCTGGCTTTGTTCGCTATTACCTTTATCGAATGACGCACTCGATCTTGTAGAATTTTGTGTTGGCATAATGGCCATCGCTTCTAGCGAACGTAAAAGGTCGTTGCATGTGGAAACTTCATCGCTAATAACGTGCGCGAGAAGCTAGCATCATTAAGCCTAGATATAATATACGAATTTATCGACTCCTCGTCGATCTTTCCTCGTCTACCCATGCTCAACTTTGCATAGTAGAACTCCTCCAATGTTTCTCGTGGTTGCCGTTTACGTTGTGCCATTTCACGATGCACTTGCGCTGACATTATCTTTTTCGGAAATCTTTCTTAAAGATTTGTACGAATGCCGACCAAGATTGAAACACCTGTTGTGAATCTAACCAGGTTTTCGCTACATCTTTTAGATTCAACTGCGCTGCCACTAGGATCTCTTTTTCAGACCATCCATAGATACCCTGCAGCTGCACCACTTTTTCTACAAATACCTCGGAACTAATGTTGCCTTTTAGTGGATCAAACGTTGGTAGAATTCCACTAATTTCGTGTACACTGGCTGGTCGTTGTAGTGCTGCCGTTGACTGACGTGTCGTTGCAGTTAATTCTTGCTCCAGCCCAGATGTCGTTGTCCGTTGTTCCTGTGCATTCACCGTGGCGGCTTGCCCGACTGTATTACGTGAAGTGGGCAAGTTCACCTACCGTTTTCGTTAACTACATGACATTTGACGTAGCTCATCCATTTGCTGTTGCGTTGAATCTTCATCCGTCGATTCCTCCAGCTCTTCGGAGTCTACTTCGTCCGTTCCATAAATCTCCAATAATTTATTTATTTTCGTTGCTTTATTGCCGGTCATAATAACATTATTGCTTTGTAGCAATTTGTTGAGTTGATCAATTTTTAACGTGTTTAATTTCACGAGCACCATCTTTGCACACGTCTGTCCTCTTTGAATATCAAACTTCAACCTTTTAAATTTCTTAAAGGTCTGTACTTTACTTTTTCGTGTCTCAACGCGCTAAATTTTTCTTGCAAAAAGTCTTCCGCAAGAATGCCGTTCCCGTTTCTTATTTACCTTTTTTTTCCTTTGTAAAGTCAAACGCTGTAGCGGTCGCTTGCACTGTACGTATATATTTGTTTATGTTTGTAACTCCGTTCGTTGCTGCAGTTGAACACTTGCACTCGTCTCACTGCCGTTGCTATGATACTCTGCTAGCGATCGCTGTACATATATGCCCGTATGTATACCGTGTGTATTACATACATATACGCACAAACCAATGCTTCGAACGAGGGTTGAAATTTTGATGCGCTATTTACTTTCCGCTGTCGCTATGCATTTTTTTCGTTTGTAGGCGGATTGAATCCTTCTTCTGAACTGTAAACGTCGATTTAGTTTGACATGTATTTAGAATTTATTAAAGTGAATATATGTATTGAAAAAGTTGACTTATTTTAAAATGTATATGTGAATATTTGTGCCGAATGGTATTACGCGATGATGGACAAATGCGTGTGCTCGCCGTCGGTGCTAATATCAACTCACTATCAACTGTCTGTGACACTAGTAGAGAGCTTCGGCATCTCCCTTAATTGGGTAGAGAAGGGAGGAATATTGAGAAACCCTAGGTCAACGAACTGGCCTGAATTCTACGAATATTTTTAAATGAAACAAAGACATCCTAAAGAAGTTATCGAAACGGAGCTGAGTCTTCTTAGAGAATAGGTGAAAGAAAGAATTGTTTAAGCTAGCAAATATCGTGGAAAGCGAGCGTGCAGGGACGAGTATAGGGATCTGTTGGGGATAAACAAGGGTGAAATTTCCAGGCGAAGAGAATTTTATAAAAAAATTTCTAGTCCAAGGACCAATAAAGAGAGGAAACGGGAAATGGTTGCATAAAAATGAAAAGTCCCTCGATACGCTTTTCGGTAATCATTTCCGTTGGGAGATGATTCAGAAGGTGGTATATTCCATGCCATGCTAAAAATTTAGATTAGAGCGATCGTGAAATGACTTAAATAATATTCAATGGGTACATAAGACTGAATAATGTAGTACACTCTTGGAGAGCTGCTCGTGTAGGTTCCTACCAAAGTCGTGGATCATCGGTCATACGTATCCCAAAGACTTCAGGTCCATTAGGTTAAGATAATTTCTGCGCAAAACCTTTGGGAGGCTGATAGATGTGTACATAAATCCTAACGTGGATGAAAAACTGCTCTTCACAACACAAAATACCAACACCAGAGGGAAGTCGGTTGATATGGCACTGCAAAAGCTGGCTATTAACATATAGAGAGCCCTGGATTGTAAGGAGTATACCTGAGGAGTCTTTTAAGACATTGCCTCGGCTTTCAATTACCTAAACGGGCGATCATGAATGCTCTTAACTAAATTGAAGTACATCCAGCCATAACCAGATGTATCCGCTGCATGATAAATTGCATTGTGTGAGGTTACGAAATCAAAGAATGAGGACACGCCTCTGCTCAGGGAATTATCACCTATGTTATGGACGTTGGTGATCCACCAACTGTGCAAGCGTTTTCGATTAGGAACTCAACAAACTTCCCGCGTACGCAAGTGACGTTGCGCTAATCACAATGGAAAGTGCTTTCCAACAATTAGCTCCTTAAAGGTACGGGCGCTCTGGGATATACATATCTGTCGGGTTGACCGCCAACTCGCAGAGGATAGATATTCTCTTGTTTGATAAGAGGAGCAGGTCCCAAATCGAACTAGATCTAAGTAGCGTGGAAGCTTAACCTAGAGGATGGTGTGACGAACGCCTCGATGGTGTGCAGACTCAATGAGTAGGGACAGCTTCAGCGCAGACCATACGGCCATAGTAATATAGCGTCACAAATTACTGGACGAACAGAATACCGTATTCCGTACCTGCGCTTCGAAGGGGCTCTTAGAGCCACAATAAATTTAGATGGTTTTCTCAAGGGAACCAAAATGGAACACTAAGTGATACATGTATACAACGATGTTTGCAAAGTAATGGAACTAGCAGGGTCTGCGGTAAACTGTCCTGATCTGGAAATAAACAAATTCTACAAGCTGGCAGATAACTAGTGACTTCAGGCGGTGGAAAAATTTTTAAGAAAATAGCTTAAACTGCCATCGCGTTAACTCTTATATTATCCCTGGAAATAATCGGCATATGATGAAGCCTCATCTATATTGGATCCTAGGGCATATGGGAACAGATGGGAAAGGTAGTGGAAACTTGCTCCGTAGACATCCCAATTAGATTAGGGCGATATAAGAGAAGGCCAGAGCTGCACATGATCGACCAACGGGAAATTTGTGGACCCAAGCGAGGTGCTGTAAAGTATCGAAGATCATGTGTAAAGCTTACAGTCTTAGATTAACAAAGTTTTTTTTATCATTGAAAAGAAAAGACCGTAGATTCATGACGGGTATTCTGGCGAGATATTGCCTTATATCCTCACATGCTTTAAATTAGCTTGGCTAGTGTTAGCAAACGTGGAAAGTGCGAGTTGGAGGAGGAATCGATGGAGCATGTTTTGTGCTCTTACTCTGCGCTTGCTAGGCTCAATTCTAGAAGCAGCAAGTAGCATATGTCCTAGAAAGCTTTTAGTATTTGCCAAGAGAACGGAGTTATTTTATAACGTAGGTCCTGGTTTTGATAGTGTCTTTCAGTTTGGTCATTAAACAAACCACTGGTAACACTATGGAACTTATTCAGTCTATTGTGAGGTCCTCATGGATCGGACAGTTCAACCTAACCTGCACTGCTGTTTTCTTGATACCTGCGGAAAATACATGTGCTGCAGATGATATGTGAAACAGTCACTCCAAGCTACAGTTTCGTATTACAGATTTAAAGACTAATTCCAGCTGGTGCTTATCAGATTCAGAGCAGGATTATTGGTGGCCACATTCGTTCCAACAACGCCAAAGTGTAAGCTATATGTAATTATATTAATCAACCAATTTTAGAACTGCCTTCTACTGAACTAGTTACAGACGCGTCCTTAGACCTTCAAGGGAGGCAGTTCTTAGTTGAGAGCACTTTAATGGTATATTTTAACTTTTTTCCACTTGACTAGCTCTCAAGATAAATATCTCCTTTTGCTTCTTAACACACTTTTGTGAAGAAAACGAAGAGGCAGCAATATGATTGAGGCTTCATAGTATGTTCTTTTCTAAAATATTCCTTTGTATAGCTATTTACCTGATTGTTAAAAAATTATTTGCGAGGACTGTGCGTGAAAGCAATAAAAATTATTGGAAAAAGGTTAACAACTGTGCTGGCATTGTGACAGCGATTTGAATGTTGATATAATTTATTGCCTTCCAATTATGAAATATGGAGATATGACAACGAAGCAATAGAAAGGAAAACCCTGTTTTAAAATGCGTATATGTGATAAGAGATGGGAAGCGAACTATACTATAAGTGGTATAGAAAATAAGGGTGAATAAGAGAAAGAAGCAAGTGAAAACGAGGGCACACAAAAGAGTATGTTGACGTGTAGTCTTCTTGAGATTTACTTGCAACATTTCGTGTAGGTCTAATATTGGACAGTACAATGTCTCTTAAATCTGCTTAACAGTCTAGATTCAGTTTGAAGTATTGAGGCTCAAAAACTCTCAGGTCCATGTTTATCCATTGCTGTCTTGAACAAATTCAGAATCTCCACTAAGCATGCTCATCCCCGTTATATCGTTTTGCTTCGTTTTCTTATTCGTCCATCAAATGTAGTTTCTTCCAAACATGATACAAATATATAGAGGTAGTTCTACTTCTTCTTCTTCTGGCATTCCCTTTTGAAAAGCCTACTACATCCTTAAAAAATAAACGTCACAAAACAATATTTTTATTTACAATTCCACTTCTTTTTCTATCGATTCTTTGGTCCATTTTTCGAAGTTATGCTTGTTCGGCTTCGATAGTTTATATTCGGTCCGCCATAATGGTTCTGCCGAACTTGACGCCACCGGAAACACACATTATACTTTATTTTCAACTTTTAGATCTTAAGTCATTGACATGGCATGGAAATGTGCCGATACTAAGATGTATATCAAAACGACTCTTAAGACGCGCGTGAGTACCTTTAAACAGATGTGAAGACCATTGCGATGAACTTGTTCAAATTTTATTCAGCACGAAATTTTAACAGTGACAAAAGTTTATACCTACACAAGACCACGTCTGCCTCTTTATGGCACATGCTGAATAAGTTCTAAACTTAATCAAGTAATATAAATCCTTGACCGCACCAGATAAATCCTTGACCGACTCGCATTTTCTCATTGTGCATGAAATCTCGCGCCACTCGTGATGACTTCAGCGCGCACTTTGGCAACATTAGGCGTCACTGGCATGCACCGATGGACGTTTGTGCCCTATCATCTAGCACTGACAGGGATTTCGCATGTACATTAATGACATAAACAGCACCAAAAAGGACATGTCATCACATCGACAAACACCCATACACATAAGCACATTTATAGCTGAAAATTATTTGTGGAGAAAATTGTGCTGCGCTGGCATGTTGCGAAAAGTTTTCTTGTTAAATAAAAGTAGACGAAACAAGGCTATAACCAACAGAATAAAAGAAAAAAATAACATATGTGCACAAAACTTTCGTCAACTTGAATAGCGCTAATTTTATTCGACGGTGTGTGGATTTTAAGGGTCAACGTAGAGAGGCGGTCATTTATGCTGAAAGAACGGTTGGATTTAGTAGCCGCATAAGCGGCCTATTTGGCCTGGAATGGGGTGGATGTTGTCAACTAGAATCTCTACTGGAATAGGCAGACACAAGCACAACAAAAATAAACCGAAAAAAAGCACGACTATAGAGCAGTGCTCGGCGTTTGAAAAATGTTTAAAGCAATATTAAAAAAATGGGCGTTGACAACTTTTTAAATAACCAAAAACTGTACCTAAATCTTTACTTTTGTCGCTTACGACAATTTATGTTTGACATACTTTTAGGCATACGTCAATATTGCTTAACGACTTTCCTACTTGCTCATATCAATCTCTGTTGTTCCTGTGCTGACACTTTCAATTTGTTCTTGTATATTCGTGAAGTCAGCTCTTAAAGAGGTTAAGCTAAAGTTAGGCTCTATTGCGTAACATATTTAAATAGACTGCGCCGAAAAGTATGCAACAATTAATACACAGGTCCCTAAATTACAGAATAAGCTTGTCAATGTGACAGCTATGTAGCAAATTATTGCATACTTCCAGGTGTAGGTATTCTAATGCAAATACGTTTTAGAAATCCTCTCTCTACAACTCGACTCTCTGGCTTTGCTCAAATAAAAAATATATATTTAAACATGAATTAATTCTGTCAAACATTTTAATTAAACTCGCAGATCGCCCGAAGCCACCATATTTGCTGATAGATTCACGACGTTTGGATGCAAGCAATATCTTTGTACCAGTCAAAGAAAATTCCGAACTGAATTTAGCATGTGTGAGTGATGAGGGTGAAAATCCAAAACCGACTCTAACATGGGAGGTGTTGCTGAGTCCTGGTGTGGATCGGCATGCACAGAAGGTGTCAGCTGAGGTATTGGAGCTGGAGCAGGTGAAAATGATAAGGTAAGTTCAATGCAACAACAGAGAAAATTTTCATTAATATACATATGTATATGGAAAGTAAGCAATATGTTTTATTTTTACTGAATTGTGCTTAATAATGCAAAAATTTCGAGAAAAAAAAGTAAAAAATCTATGTAAATAAGGTTATGGTACTGAAACAAAGTTTTATTGATATCTGCTAATAATAACTGAATATATTGAGCTGGATAGTGTCATGGACTATACCAGAGCATTTGAGGGCTTTAAACAGTTGATTTGAATTACGCTGAATAAGATAACCGCAGCTAAACTGATCGACAGCGTCACAGAATATAGTCAAGGCATTGAAAAACTTTAATAAGTTTATTGTTGCGCTGAATAGTGTGAAATGTGCTGAATTGAGCTGAATAGCGTCATATAATAGTCTCAAGCCACTGAGGAGCTTCAAAAAAATGTATGCGACATATATGAAGGTATTGCATACTGAGTACGTGCATAGTTACCAGACTGAATTGTTTTATCTTGCTATTTGAAACAGGAAAATTTATAATTTCAAAACAAAAACGTGAGCCGCATTTCTAACGCATCAGTGAAATGCAGATATATTTTGAAATATACAAAATAAGGTATACTTTTGGCTAAATAAAAATATCTTCGCAACGTGGCATGAAATTTTATAAACAAAAGTGAGAGCTGAATGTTGATAAAATGGGCTGAATGTGGAAATAGAGGGCTGCATATATACAAATTGGGTTAATTTTGCTCTTCTGTGACTATATTTTCTGCAGATGAATGCGATGCCGAATAAGAAACAAAGTAAGCTAAATGTTTAACTTACTACTAACTTAAAACTTTTTCATATTTTAGTTGATTGGTACATTAGACTGGTTTTTCATTTCTTTTCTTAATTTGATTTCCAGACATGAAAGTATTCGGAAAAAACGGAAGATCGCTGAATAACGTTCTCAAGCAGAAAAGTGCATTTGCAAGATAAAGTATAGATATTTCAAAATCTGCATAAAACTTTGGAATTGCGTGGGCGCTGAATTCGAATTCAACGAACTGATTCTACAACGTTTAGTTAAAAGTTATTAACAATTGAAAATTTGAACTGGCGATCTCCAGACTTAGTTTCTCTCGCTAACAGGTCTTTGGCGGGGTAACTTAACGAAACATTACTTTTTCCTTAGTATGAGTGATAACGGCCGATAACTAATAAGCGGTATAAGCGGTTTTGTATCAGTTTACATTAGGGTGGCTGGCCCTTAATTTTTCTTTTGGGGTTAGCCTGCTGCCCTAAACAACAATACTACACAAAAATGCGTTAAGAAGGGGAGCGCTTAATTACAAAGTCTTGAGGCGGTGAGATGCAGTTTGCCAAAGAGAAAAATTTAATTAATCATGCGCTAACTGGAGAGAGAGCTAAAGTGTTGGGAACATCGATCGAGATTTTGCACTGACAGTATTTTCTCTAATCTTGTACCTTTCGTTAACAGCCAAGTTATATATACTTTGGCAAGAACTCCGATGAATTAATTTCTTTTGCGCTGAATAAAATTGTTTTACTTATTATGTTAAGCAAATATATATACCACTAACAAAGCTGTAAGCTATCAATCAAAACTGCGCAGAATTAGATTGAAAAATTGTGGCCAAAAAATACTTTAATCTTACTATTAAATTTGATTAAAATCACTCCGAACTTTTTAAATTGCTAACAAAAATCAGGCGCTGAATTAGGTCTTGAGGGCTTGTAGGAAACATTTTTGTTTAATCTTGAAACGCATGTTAAAGAAGAATCCATAAACTTACGAAAAATTTGCGCTGAATGAGTGCCTTAAGTGCTGAGTTAAGCTAGTTTTAATAATTTTTAAGCTTATGTTGCTTACAATGCTGGAAATTGTTCCTACTTCATTAAAAAAAAATCTTAAACAAATTTGGCGAAATGCAGTTCTAAAAGAGTGGAGACTAATACGTATAAATTTTTACTTGCATTTTTTCAAAGTACTCACAAAAGTTGTGCTGAATTTGATTTTCCAAGCATTTGCAGATAATATTTTTATTATAATTACAGATCTTAAGAGTAAAATTATGAGCTTTAGCAAAAACTGTGCTGATTTGTTTCTCAAGTGCTGAATTAAACTAATTTTACTAATTTTGTAAAAAATGCGATTAAATAGCTTGATGCGCTAAAAAAAATTGCGCTGAGTAGCTTATGTTGCGCCAGCTGTTTAAAAAATAGTTTTTTTTTAACTACTGAATAAGGTAGTAAGCATAGTAAGCATAGAAAGACGATTATATGAATTACAAATTTTTTTTTAATTCGTACCAAAATTATGCTCTGAAGTTGGTTTTGAAGTATTTGCGGAAAATATGTATGTATTCATCTTTAGTTCAGATATTAACAGAAAATTTATAACCTTTACGCTGAATTGGTTTCTCAGACGCTGACTTAAGCAAATTTTACCAATTTTTCAATTAGCTCGACTAAAAAAGCTTGATGAGCCAGAAAACAAGTGCGCTGAATTGGTTTCCTAAGCGCTGAATTAAATAGCTTCTAGCAATTTTTTATATAAATGCTATAAAAAAGCTAGATGTGCTGTAGAACAATTACGCTGAATAACTAATTTTACTTTAACTGCTCAAAAAAATAGCTGATGTAATTGTTTGTATAAAAATGTCATAACGCAGGCACAACAAAATACTTCAAGCAGTTTGCCATTAAACATAAATGCTACTTTTAGTATCAAGCTTTTCATTTGTTGTTTTTGTGCAAGCCTTGAAAGCGCAAAAAGCCATGTGATTTTTTTGAAGAAGTTTCAAATTTTTAATTGCCACCAACATATATATGTTGGTGAGAGATATATTTTGCTTGCCATACGCAATTTACGAAGAGAAATGTAGAAATGTTTACTTTACACTGGGCTAAGGTTATATATGTACATTAAAAAGCGTTTCAAAAAGTTTAACCAAAAAGATTGTGAAGTAAGTTTGGATAAGTGTATGAGTATGTATATGTCAATATGTACATATATAGTTGTATATACACTAATTTATGCATTTTCACAAAAATCTCTCATTCACTCGCTCAACGGATGATGTGAATCATTTGCTAGTTATCGTTATAACATGCCAATAAAAATAAAGAATGTCCGTTAGCTATGATGATATACCAACACATGCATATAAGCACATATACATTTGCATATTCGCCTCAGCAACGTCCAGCTACTTATCACTTTGTGTAGTTGTTAGTAAACATGAATTTCCATTTTACAACAAATTTGAGTTAATATATGGTATAAACTTTAAATTACCATGTAAATGTAACAAAATTGCATTGCAAAAAGAAACAAGTAAGGAAGGCTAAGTTCGGGTGTAAACCGAACATTACATACTCAGCTGAGAGCTATGGAGACAAATAAGGGAAAATCACCATGTAGGAAAATGAACCTAGGGTAACCCTGTAATGTGTTTTTATGACATGAGTTTCAAATGGAAAGTATTAAAGATTATTTTAAGAGGGAGTGGGCCGTAGTTCTATAGGTGGACGCCATTTAGGGATATCACCATAAAGGTGGACCAGTGGTGACTCTAGAATTTGTTTGTACGATATGGGTATCAAATTAAAGGTATTAATGAGGGCCTTAAAAGGGAGTGGTGGTAGTTGTAATGTGAAGGCGTTTTCGAGATATCGACCAAAATGTGGACCAGGGTGACCCAGAACCTCATCTGTCGGGTACCGCTGATTTATTTATATATGTAATACCACGAACAGTATTCCTGCCAAAATTCCAAGGGCTTTTGATTTCGCCCCGCAGAACTTTTTCATTTTATTCTACTTAATATGGTAGGTGTCACACCCATTTTACAAAGTTGTTTTCTAAAGTTATATTTGGCGTCAACAAACCAATCCAATTACCATGTTTCATCCCTTTTTCGTATTTGGGTATAGAATTATGGCATTTTTTTCATTTTCCGTAATTTTCGATATCGAAAAAGTGGGCGTGGTCATAGTCGCATTTCGGCCATTTTTTATACCAATACAAAGTGAGTTCAGATAAGTACGTTAACTGAGTTTAGTAAAGATATATCGATTTTTGCTCAAGTTATCGTGTTAACGGCCGAGCGGAAGGAGAGACGGTCAACTGTGTATAAAAACTGGGCATGGCTTCAACCGATTTCGTCCCTTTTTCACAGAAAATATTTATCGTCCTAGATTCTAAGCCCCTACCAAATTTCACAATAATTGGTAAATTTTTGTTCGACTTATGGCATTAAAACTATCCTAGGCAAGTTAAATGAAAAAGGGCGGAGCCACGCCCATTTTGAAATTTTCTTTTATTTTGTATTTTGTTGCACCATATCATTACTGGAGTTGAACGTTGACATAATTTACTTATGTACTGTAAAGATATTAAATTTTTTGTTAAAAATTTGACTAAAAAAATTTTTTTTTAAGTGGGCGTGGTCGTTTTCCGATTTTGCTAATTTATTAAGCATACATACAGTAATAGGAGTAACCTTCCTGCCAAATTTCATTATGATATCTTCAACGACTGCCAAATTACTGCTTGCAAAACTTTTAAATTACCTTCTTTTAAAAGTGGGCGGTGCCACGCCCATTGTCCAAAATTTTACTTATTTTCTATTCTGCGTCATAATTTCAACTCACCTACCTAGTTTCATCGCTTTATCCGTCTTTGGTAATGAATTATCGCACTTTTTCGGTTTTTCGAAATTTTCGATATCGAAAAAGTGGGCGTGCTTATAGTCCGATATCGTTCATTTTAAATAGCGATCTGAGATGAGTGCCCAGGAATCTACGTACCAAATTTCATCAAGATACCTCAAAATTTACAATGTTACGGACATGGACTCAATCAAATTTTTTTTCGATCCTGATGATTTTGATATATGGAAGTCTATATCTATCTCGATTCCTTTATACCTGTACAACCAACCGTTTCCAATCAAAGTTAATATACTATGTGAGCTCTACTCAACTGAGTATAAAAACTTGTATAGCGTGTTTGTGTGTGTGTGTGTGCGGATTCATTGCTTGACTAGCTATGCTTAAATTTATTTTATGATGTAACAGTATAAATAATGGCCAATATACGAGTACAAATCTATGTAAATATAAACATATATGCATACTTTTCTATTCACCCTATTATTCTATTACACCCTGTAGGAAATGCGTAACATATTTTGTTTGAAGTAAATTAAGTAATATTTTTATGATAAATAAAAATAAAAGATATTAACGAAAAACCGAAAATGGACCCCGGGTCCCTCTGAAGATTGCCAACTTCAACTGCAAACATCTCCGCACAGAGAGTAATTGAACATGAACGAAAGATGTCGATGAAAGCAAAACAAAATGCGCTGAATTAGCTTAAAAGGTCGGAGCATCAAAGATTGCTTTATATCTATAAAAAATATTTACTCTATGAGCGAATAAATCTGCAAAGAGTATACAGAACGACCGAGAAGACATCTGCATGTTGGATTATGAGTAAGAGGTGAAATTAGTGAAAAAGCAAATGCCGCAAGAGCTTGCTGAATAGTCTCTACATCAAAATAAAAAAATAAAAATTAATACGTACCGTGCGTGTTTATGCATATAAAAATAAGATAGTAATGTAAAGAGTGCGCTGAATATATTTAGAAAAGTGCTGAATACAATGTTTCGATCGTTTTCATATAAAAACTGCAAAGGAAATGCTTTATGGATAGATTTATTTGAAAAAAGAAATAAAAAGATGATTTTGACGGTTAAATATTTATTTTATAAAGTTGTGAAAAAATTATGCGCTGATATACTCAAAGCTTTGCTGGAAAAATTGATTTGAACTTAAAAAAGGAATGAAAAGGTGCTGGGCAGATATCTGTATGGCGAATTATTGGATGTTAAATATGTCCAAGTAATGGAAGTAAAGCTTCGCTGAATAAGCCATTTGTCGAAGGTTTTATATAAAATACACGTGTGCTGAACACACACACAGCTCTGCTGAATACATTTAAAGCTATGCTAAATAAATTGATTTTGAAATGCAAAAATAATACAAAAGTTCTTCGCAGACAGTTGTGTTGTATAGAAATGAAGATAGGAAAAACATAGCGCTGAATACACTGAAAGAGTTGCTCAATAAATTTATTTACACTAAAAATAAACTAAAAACAAGTAAGGACGGGACTGTCTTCGGCTGTGCCGAAGACTTCTTACCTTTCATGAATGGGGCTGAACAATAATCTTATCCCGTTCGTAATCTCCAAATAATCGGATGAATAAGGTAAGAAATATATAATGAACAGATGTACATACCTAAACGATTTTTAAGATAAATATAAAATATAAAATGGCAAAAAACCCCATTATCTGAACGATCGGTTATATGGGATATATATTATATATAGCTCCGATCGTAATGATTTTTACAGGAAATCTTCTATGATATATTAGAATATATATCACCACGTTTCACGTTTTTATATTGGAAACTAAGGGGAGAATGCGCCAAAAATCTTTCTATCTGAACGATCGGTTGTATGGGATAGGTATATACTAGGGCGGGTCGATTTGTGGGGAGGCAAAAAAATCGCCCATTGCTCTGTGAAAATCATATTCTAGGGATCAAAATAAGAAACTTTGCCGCCGATCGGAACCATACATCTCTAAACGAAGTTCCTGATAAAAGTTGATGTCCCCATCCCTCCCCTCACAGGTTAGGGGTTTAAGTAAGTTGTGGGTTTTAAATTTTGAACAAATCCCTCTTGGACGCCAGTTAGAAGTGCTTGCTCCAATCGAGTCCAAAGGTCCATGACCGAACCCCCACTACCTTTGGAGAGAGGCCCGGCCAGACCCCGACCCACCGATTTCCGACCCACCGATTGCCAGTGGAACACCCCCTGGCACTTGGAACCACCCATGGGTGTTCACCATACAAACATTACAAAAATTCGCGGTTGCACTTTTACAGTCACTTACCCCAGGGGAATTTGGTCCAATCAACATATTAAATAATAAAAAATGGACGGGGATTTTTGAAATTTGTTAGGTACAAGTCTTGTGTGTGCAAAATAAGTAGAGGAAAAACGTGATATGAAAGATTATATTTTATCCTTATTTTATGTTATAATTTGCAAATTTAAGTTTATCAAGTTTTAAGGCAGACTTATGGACATTCTCACCTAACAGCATACAACTCCGGGAACTTTTCCTGCACTGGCGCTAAGGCTAGGTTCAACTGACTGATTAATGAAGACCTTATATAGGACTAAAAGGGTTAACAGAAGAGTTTCAACTTTGGGGGCGGTTGGTTGCTGTGTGCTGCCCGGACACTAAAGACACGAGCCAAATAGCGCACAGGGAGCCATTTAATGCATTTGTATCATAGAACTAATCTGCTGTATCAGTAAAACCACCATGGGTGCGATCAATGAAATTCTCATATCTTTTAGGAGGAATGTAAGCAACTTTTGAAGTTCGAAAGTATGTAATTGACAAAAGTTCAAAATCTAGTGTGTGCGAGAGCTGAGCATCGAACAAGATTGTATGCGGCTGCTGACTGCACTCCTCCCCACAGCACCTGACAAATGCTGTTAAAATAAGCCCCATTCTCTCAGCATGCAGGCAAAGCGATCGAAGTCGACAAACTTTGCTTGGGTTTCTTGCACTGGGATGTACCAGCTGGAGACCAGCATCTCCAGGTACCTGCCTTCTCATTTCTCTCAATGCTTCTATGACAAGGAACCCACCTACCGTGATTTTTGACAAATTAGCAGCGACCTCTTGAAGATGCTGGGGGTCCCAGGAAAAGTGTGTGAGAGATACTATACCCGCTTTGAGTAAACACTTGACGCGATTTACCTCCGTAGAGATTTAGGCAGAGCTTCCCTTCCAATTTATGTCGCATTCCTTTAATTTCACTTTTAAATTGGCGGGCAGGACTCACATGTTTATATCGACTACAAGCGGAATCTGCAAGGCAGATGAACTTTCACTGAGAAGCTTTCGTGGCAGAAATACACTTGGAGTGTTTGCCAAATCACTTCCGTGGGGCGTCACCCGAATAGACAATTTTTTTTCTTAATATCATCTAAACTTGATGTTAGTTTGCCTGGGAGTTGAACACGAAGATCTCGGTGTGGTAGGCCGAGCACACTACCACCATATCACGGCAGCGACTACTTTGAGTCCTGCTTGGTTATCTGAGAAAATGCGTACTTTGTGCCCCTTCACCGAGTCCTCCGACAGGTGCGCACATACCCTCTCTATACCCAGACCTTGCCCTTGGAAGATACTTCTCGGATCGGGATGACACACTGACAGCGACAACTTAAGTTGCTCAGAGAAATTACCATCTCGCACGCCGCAGTCCATTTGAAAACGCTGGTGTAAGGCATAATTTTGTTTTTCCTGTTCACGCCGTCGCACCTGTAGTTCGCACTTGAAAGAAATTTGAACTTATGACACCTGTCAAAACTGGTGTTGGCGCGTGATAAACTGATGACGGGTAAGCCTTCTGAGGGTACCACTATCACTATGCGCGCTCGACCTCCGACCATTAGACTCACAAAATCTTGCTGTCCAGACCAGTTGCGGTTTCACGTTTGAGAAGGTCCGAAGGAAGTTAGTTCAGAAGAACATTTAGTGTGATATTTAGACTAAATCTTTGTGCATGTGTTACCACTCCAAAGGCGGCTCGTTGTTGCTTATCATATTTTAAATATTGCATTGTTTTTCCATGGCCGGTCACCATAGATACTATACACCCACATGTTTGTATGGCTGCTGGAACGCCTTATATAGTCACATCACGAGATGAGTTTGATGGCTCTCAGTTCCTGCTGACGACCTCATATTTCGTTTCCAGCTAACCTTAATGTCATCTCGACGCCCTGATACTTGACCTTTGGGGAGAGTATGAGGCCAGTTTCATTAGAGGGGTAGTCGAAACTGTGATATTTTGTTTTGTCCGTAAACAGTATTAGCTCCGTCTTGGCCACTTTTGGCTGCCCAATAGTGAAGCTTTCGAAGCTTTCTTCATACTTTCGGTTCGATGATACTTAGTAGCGGTGAGAGAAACCTCTCCCTGGAGAGTTCCGAGGTGGGTTTGTAACCAAACCTCCGTTAGCTTGTATTAACCTATTTCCAGCATTGATTGCGTCCATTGGCAGGGACATGGTTATTTAAACCAGCTTTGCCAAGGGCGTTGCTATCCGCGCTAAATTCTGTTTTTTAAAGATCATTTTATATATGAAAAGTCTACATTTTTATTGTGTAAGTATCTTCCTGTGGTACCTATGAAGTCTGTCTTTTCTGAGAAGGACTCGGCCTTAGCTATCAATTAAAATTATCCAGCGATGGTAATCATAATGAGCCGCGAGCAGAATACATATGCAGTACGAAGATACTATACTTTTTAAATATCTCAGCAGAACAATATAACCATACTCCACACCAATGAGGGTATTCACGCATACCACAAAGGCAAATCAGTTGAAAGCGCCATTCGAGGTAACTGATATACTCCCAACGGATTAGGGCGCAAAAATATTCGGGGAGTATCCCTTATTATTACAACAAAAGCAACCAGTGAGGGTATCCACAATGAACAGTAAACTCAAAAAAATAGCATAGAAAATATTGTGTGACCATTTGCACTTCTCGGTTGCTTACCAAAAAAATCATATTCGTTATAATTTTCCGCCTACAATAAAATAACAATCAACGCCACACGCGATACCAAGAAAGTACACACATACATACATATTAGTGCACTAACTTTTGCTCATTAAATTCATGTTGCTCTCAAATAGAATTGTTAGTGTCGATGGTTTACCACTCATTATTTTTCCATTAATGAAAAACATCTGCTATTACTTACTTAGGTCAAAGTTGTTATAAGTAAATACATATTTATTAAATAAGTATATGTAAATTGCCTGTGTATTGTTGTACATTTACCATTTATTTATATATAAATATTCTCTTCTTTAAGTTGCCACTTAGCATAGCATGTTGTGCCACGTGCACACAAATTATACAGAACTTCTTGCCACAAATCTTTGATAAAGACAAGTCTCGTCGTCAACACAATCGTAATTAGAATTTCAACCGAATATATATGAGTGTATAAGTATTTCTGTTTGCTTTGGTCAAATGGCAGGTCAAACGCCCATATTTATATGAAATTATTTATAAAGAATATGAAGCTATGACATTATTAGCTCTGCATAGATGGCGGATACGATATGTTAACGTGATCTAATGGAAGCCTAGTCAACAAATCTGTCAAGTTTAAATTTGTTGGTTAGTTTCCAAGGTAGAATTGGTTTGGTAGTTAGTAATAATGTGTTTCGCACATTGCATAATATAATTTTTGGATTTTACAAGCATGCCCAATTCAGCAAATATAAGCCTTATCAGCATGAGAACAAATGGCATATGTCACAAGTTCAGTTTAATTTAAAGCCAATGATCCTTCATGATCCTGAACAAACAACTCAATACTTAAAATATAATATATTTTTTATTTCGTTTATTTATTTAAATTTGAGAAGAGCTTAACAACTGTTCACAAGTTAGTCTTGAGCAGGAAAACTTTATTCAGCGGAAGCAAAGCCTACATTCGGTATAGAACACTTAATTTGGTGTAATAATACCTCTATTCAGCTCATAAATTCGCCTTTCAGCAGCAGGGTTTTCTTAAATACGGAAATACAGCAAAAAAAGTTTATTTAAGAGAATAGATAATTTATTATCTCTTATAAGTATATCTCAAACATCCAATTCAGCACATGTAAGGCTTACTCTGCATGAAAAAAGCTAACATACGTTAAAAGTTAACTTTATTGAGGTCTATTTGAGGCTATTCAGCGCATGAAATTTTTTTGAAATTCATGCAGACGAAGCAAAATTTTCAATCAGTATAGAAATTGAACTTATGGTATAATATTAAACTCTATTCAGCTCATAAAGTCGATATTCAGCAGCAAAGAAAAATGAGATTTTTTAAATTACTAAAACTACGTTAAAGTTTACTTTGAGAAAACGTTAATGGTATGCATATGAACTTTTCACGCATCATAAAGACGAATTTCTTATATATCCCGGATTACCAATTCAGCACATGTAAGCCTTACTCAGCACGAGAAAAGCTTACATACGTTACAAGTTGATGTGAATCTGGCAATGAACTTTATTCACCTCTATTCAAGGGCATTGGCGAATGAAATTTTTTGAAATTTATCAGCAGAAGCAAAATAAGAACCAATTAAGGATTTTAACCATTTGGTATAATATTAATTCTGTTCATCTTATAAAGTCGCATTTCAGCAGCAAGAAAGAGCACATTTTTAAACACTTAAATGTGTTAAGACTTACTTTAAAAACGTAAAGGCGAATAGCAGCACAAAAGTTGATTTAAGAGAATAATCCATAATATTCCGGAGTACCCAATTCAGCAGATGTTATCCTTACACAGAAAAAGAAAAGCCGACACACGTTACATGTTGAGATGGATTTAAAGTGAATCAACCATATTCAGCTCGATTCAAGGGTATTCAGCGAAAAAAATTTTATAAATGTATCGAGCAGAAGCAAAATTAACAACCAATTAAGGATTGACCATTTGGTATAATACTAACTCTCTTCAGCTCATAAAGTCGCATTTCAGCAGCAAGAAAGAGCAAGTTTCTTAAACATCTAATATAGTTAAACTTACTTTAAGAAAACCGAAAGGATATTCGTAGCAGCATATGAAGTTTTTGGCTTCAGAAAAGCGACTAGCAACAGCGAAAGTTGATTAAAAAGAATATTACATTTACTTTTATATACTTATCACAAATCAAGAAATGAGTTTCTATGTACATAATCTCATATTCAGGGGAGAATTTGTCTTTTCCACTAGTTCAGCGTTATAAAATAAGAAGTAGCATTTGCTTAAGTTTATTCAAATTTATTTATTTACATTTTTTTATAAGGCACGGTCATATTCTGCACCATGTAGGAATATTCAGCTCAATTCAGCACAAGCAGTGTTATTTAGCATTTCTCTTTGTGTAGCAACTTTAGTGGGCGCGTAGAAAATGCAATATTTATAATTCAGCTAGGCACTAAAATTCAGCTTTTGAGCTAGTTTAGGGAAGTCTATTCATTGTTTCATGCATCACTATTTCGAACCATTCAGCAAAACACATTGCTTTTTAGCAGCAAAAGAGTTTTTATCTTTTAATATATCGACTAACAGAGAAATCTTATAACAACTCATTTCATTATTCAGATAGCCATATTTCACTGAAATCCACTTGTTTTAGGATACCTTTAGTAGCCATTGCAATATCGATTTTTCAGCTGATCTCAATAAATAAGTAGTTCTGTCATATTTATACTGAGCACAGATAGCTCTGTGTTACAATTTGGCATTTCGCTTTCACAACTTGATTCGGCTGATTAAGCGCTACTCATCTTCAATGATCGAAGTATTTTTGGGGTTTTCTACTTTTCATATTGCAACACTCTATTTGCGTTTCGACATTTTTTAACCTAGCTCATTTAATATACAAGCGAGATCGGTTAGGTTCAGCTGGTTCAATCACAACCCATTTCACGCGCGATTCAGCGTTAGTGAGCGTCGTTACGCCGAAGTTCTACATTTTCCTTGAGTGTGTCTGTTCAATATTTTAGAACAATATTGTTACGAATATTAGCAACACTAAGGGGTATTGCCATCTCTAAGCCGATGCTAAGCAGTGACTGTACGCCACATCATAATTCAATCTTTATGTCTACACATGTGTACGTACACGCAGCGGAGAAGCAACGCACAAACACATGCAGATATCTTATCTGCAGATATCAATTATAATTGTTGAAGTTTTGCTCACAAACACACGCACATATGAGAGCTATACACGTACACTCTGTAGTTATAATTATAGCAGATAACCAAGTAGTAGATTCTAGAACAGCAGAGCGTCTGGAAGTATGCAACGATGAAATTCATAGAGTATAAAAGGCATCACACAGTAGAGCGCGCTACAATCAGTTTCGATTAAGCACGCTATCTGTCGAGCAATAGAAGTGTATTTGAAAGTACTTGATAAAAGGCCATATTGCATTATTCATATTGGAGTTATTTATTCAACAGTTTAGTGATTCGAACTTAGCAGAAGGTTTCAAATAAGAGGATTTGCAGTAAATTCGTTACAATATATTGCTGTATTTTAATCGCTTTATTAATATAATTTTTAATTAATAATGCAGCTACTATTCTGCATCATTCATTGCAGTATTTGTATGATTAGCAACTTATTTTATATAATTTTACTTAAATTCTGTCTAAATTCAGCAAATAGAACTAATTCAGCTCAATTCAGTACACTCAGACTCGACTAACATTCGAACTCACTCTCTCTCTGTAATAATTATTCTATTTACTTGCATTAATTATCTGGCTTGTTTTTTAAAACTAAAACGAGTCATTTTCACGCTTAACTCAACTCACTACATATCGACTGTAATTACTCTCTTCACACTCTCTCCAACAAAAAATACATACATACAATCTAGAATACATACATACTCTGCTCTACTTCATCCCACAATCAATTTTGCTTCTCACACTTGCAATACTTACGCATGTCTCACACTCACGCATACAACTCTATACACTCCACATCTCTCTACCCACTCACATTCATTTCTCATACGCCTTTGACTCAAATAGATTCGAGCGTTTGTTCGCTTCGCACATTGCTAGCTTGGGTTGATGTGGTTGTATTTCGGTTAATTTACCTAATGAAATTTCGTTGTGGTAACTTCAGCTATTTCCCATGGCTGTTTTCATCAACAGCCTTTATAAGCAAAACAAAAACAAAACAAGCCATTCGAGTATAACCTTCAGCAGTGATTGTGCCAATAAATTTAAAGTTGGATGCATTTAAATTTAATGATGGATCAATTTAATGCTACGTGTGCATTGTAATGACAAAGTTTTAGTTTCTTACAGTTGAGTGAGTAATTTTCTCTGTGAAGCTTGATAATCTAATTTGTTTTGCCAATTTTCTTGTTTATTTTCTCTTTAAATAAACGAAATTGGCATTTTCATACAGATAATTAAATCCAAATAAAATGTCTTGCATTGCTTTTTACTTTACTCAGCGCAATTTTAAGTGTGCTCTGCTTAATTCAGCACAAATTGATTTAGGACATTTTGTGAAGATTTTGTTAAAAATTTGCAATAAAAAAGGATGTAATATGTTTTGTAGATAGACTTTGCTTGAAATGAGAGTTTTAGTTGGTTTTGAAAATATTTTTCCTGAATTCAGCTTGAATTAATGCAATTCAGCAGTTGAAAATGGACGCAAAAAAATTAAATGAACAAATTTTAAATTTTTGTTAATCTTTGTCTTTAATTATTTAATTTAGCGCAGTTCAGCTAACATTTTCAATATTTATTACCAATAAAGCGTAAACCCTTAAATGGGTGATTTTCTAATCATGCTTTCTAAGCTCGCTTAGCTAACCAACGAGCACTGTGTGAGTCTCTAACCTGACATATTTGTAACATCTTGATATGGTTATATCCATATTTACCATATTCAGTAGGCACATCTTTCATTCATATGAAGTGAATGTAACACCCATACTAAATATATATTTCTATAGAATATCAATCAATTCAGCGCATTGCAACTAGTACAGAAATTCAGCAAACAAAATGTTTCTACTTATGATTTTATCAATCGTACTATTTTCTTTAAATTCTGCTCGGGATTCTGAATTCAGCGAGAAGATCTGCATTCAGAAGCACTAATGTAGGAAAATTATTATTGTATTTTTAATTCAGGTTAGCTTACCCCAATTCAGCGCATCTCACCAAATTCAGCACGTGAAATTTGCATTCAGCGCGAATAGATTGCATTCAGCAGTAGTTAATATTGCAAAAATAAAATTTTTGTTGAATTCAAACGAACTTAACGTATTCAGCGCAGTTCTCAAAATTTTTAATATATCAGCGTAACGAATAGCTGTACTAAGTACATAACTCAATACAATAGAAAATTACCTCTTTCAGATTTTTTTGATTGTAAATAAATTTTATTAAGTTCAGCGAATGGAAGATGATGATCTGGCTAAGAAAGATTTTTTTATCGGAACACGCCTATATCAGCAGAGGAAGAGGGCGCCCACTCCGCTGGAAAGACCAGGTGGAAAAAGAATCAGTTCACTTGGTGTGAGCCATTGGCGCCAGTTACCACACAAAGAAGCGACTTGCGTGACTGCCATAACCGTTTGAACGGTTTAGTGCCAATAAGTAAGTAAGTTCAGCACATTTCAGCGCAAGTACTTTTCCTTGAGCATAACTTAAATCTGAAAATTCACTAACTCAATAAAAACTAATGTTCAACTCAATTCAGTTCGATTCAGTTCAGCGTTTCTATTTCATTAAATAGAAATATATACATGTATCTTGTTTATTGTTACCTCACTAAACATGCCATTTTAGTATAAAAGTAGTTCAGAGTTTTCTATTTTATATTTACATATTATACTAGAATATGTATTTTTATAAATTCCTAAAAAATATGTACGCATGCACCAGCTAATCAGCGCAAGTAATATATATTCAGCCCGAATTATCGCAACACGTGTAAATATTGGCACATATTTGCGCTTATTGCAAAAAAATAAGCTCAAATTCATATTCTTATTTAGCTTATAAAATTAAATCAAATGAACTATTCAGCGCAAGGATGTTTCCTGCAGCATCACTCAGCCTTTCAAAGAGCAATATTAATAGACTCTTTAAGTAATAATGGCCTTATTCAGATCAATTGAGCTCAGCGTTTCTATTTTATTTAAAGAAAATCTTCGATATTTACTTTGTAAAATAGTACAAGTTTGAGCAGAAAAGGCGCTATGGTGTGTCCTTACTTTTATATTTGCCTATTTTGTAAATTTTTAGGAAAGTTCCACGCACCTAATCACTATTCAGCGCAAGAAACTTATATTCAGCATGCAGTTTTTTCAACACATATGAATCATTAAACATTTTTGCGCTTACAGCAAATAATGGTACCTTATTTTAGTACTTCCAGCACGATTGCGCGCCTTATATAGGGTCCCATATTACAGAATTTTATTTAGTAGCTTGTTCTTCATCACCTCTGCTTTTACTTATCTTATACCTTGATTTAAAAATTTATTCTATTCTTGACCTTATGAATAGTTTTAATTCAGCGCTGAGTTTTTTTCATTCGAGTACTACTTAATAAGTACAAATCACAAATTTTCAACATTTTATCTGATTAAATGCTAATTTAGCTTATTTTAACTCCACTATTTTGAGTTTTTTTTTATATAAAACGAAAATCTAAGTAATTGTTTCCTAATGATTTTTGCTGCTCAAGTATTTAAAACGCGCTTGATGTGCAAGATTTTTACATATGTTGCTACATAAATTTTTAAGCCAATTCAACGCTGGTAAAGTTTCTCAGCAGTGGAAATGTATATTCAGCGTGACTTTTGTCAATACAGAGAAAACCTATTGGCTATTTTCAACAAAATGTAAAATACTTCAAATCATTAAGCACTAAATAAAAGCTTGTTTGCTTTTTAATAATTTATAACTATCTTGTTGTACAAATGCGCTTTGGTATGCCAATTTTTCAAACATAAGCTACCACATATATTTTTGCGCAAATTCAGCGGTGCTGAATGCTATTCAGCGGTGAAAATGTGTATTCAGCATGACTTTTCTTAACACAATTGAAAAGTGTTGTATACTTTTGGGCCCTTCAACTTATTTCCGCATTTCTAAAACTCAGACAGCATAATTCAGCGCACTGAATAAAAGTTCGTTTTGTCTTTTGATGTTTCCCAACTATCTTAGTACATAATTGCGCTTTGATATTACTGATTTTTACATATCTAAGTAGCTACATACATCTTTGATGAATTCAGCGCTGCTTAAAGCTATTCAGCTGTGAAAATTGTGTCTTCAAGTGCTTTTTCCCACACAGATGAAAAGTATTGCACATTTTTACGGACTTCAACAATTCTAACTTATATCAAAATCATCCAGCATAATTCAGCGCAGTCTATACATAAATCCTTTTCATATTCTCCCACATTATGCAAAATTATTTTAGTGGGATTTTCAGCTCACACATGTATCTCGTGTTTCGCATTCATTGTCATCTATTTGCTTTTACTTACACAAAATATAAACCGAAAAAAAAATTAAGTTTGTCTGCTATTAGCCTACCCACTTTCGCGCTTTTCGCAAAGCTTTGTTAAATTTTCATACCAACAGCTCTCTAAGGGCTTTGCTTACTACGCCATTCACCCACACACAAACTGTTCTATAAAAATACAACATTGTTTCCCAAAAGTATTTCAATGCTTTCATTTATTTTCGTTTGGCCCCATAACCTTTTTTCTGGCACATCATTTCCCTTTCCGATACGCACTGCACTCAACCGGCACTCTCTTACTTACCCGCACTACGTCCTTCAATAATTTTAAAATTTTTTCGCCAAAACTTTTTCCAACATTTTTGTGTTGCATTTTTATGTGGCTTAACAGGAATTTTCCTTTAAAAATGCAACACTGGCATTTTTGTGCAATCTGAGTTGATGTGTGTGTGTGTGTGCAGCCACGTATGGCATTGCAATGTTGCGCTAAGTGTGAGTAGATGCGGGTGTCTGATGGTATGTAAATATCTCGAACACTTACAAATGTGTGCGGTACGTGGCGAACACAACACAAATACAAAGAAGCTCCAGCGTATTTCATTTACCTTTTTGACTTGCATACGAAATGCTTTCAATTTTTATTTTATTTTTTTTTCAACACCATGCAATGTGTTTTTTTTTGCACCCCACACCTTCTACATGAACAAACAGGTGTTTATATGTATTTGTGTGCCTATATCTTTGTTAACTTTCTGCTGTTTTGTTTATTCTGCATTTCTCACGTGAATTTTTTTGCTATTCGCTCTTTCAGGATAAAAAATCGTACAAAATCAATAGCGGCGCTAAAACTGAGGCACTTGCCAGCGTCTATCGTGCCCATCACAGTGCGCGCATACTGTGTGTAATGGAACATCCCACGTTGAATATAGTGATATATGTAGTTATAGGTTATACATAGTTCATGTTATTATTAAGCTATTCGTTGCACAGTTTGAGTGTTATTGTAAAGTATTTTAATACAGACCATTTTTCCATTATGCAATATTGGAGTTATTTATTCAACAGTTTAGCGATACGAACCTAGCAAAAGGGCAAATAAGAGGAATTGCAACAAATTCGTTACAATATGTATGTATACATACATTGAAGTTGCGCAACCTGGGTATTTTTATTTGATCGCTTATAACTTACGTATTTTTGCATCGATTTTCTTTGATGATAGCTTGTCTTTTTTCTAATTAAACAGAGCTTTACGTGAAGAAAAACTATCTGGAAAACAAGTTGTGGTTTTGGAATGCTGCCCTCGCAAAGAGTAATTTTTTCATATTTTTTCATAAAAAAAAACAAAATCTGAAATGATAAGCTAATATTTCGAAAACTATCTGGTTGAGAAAAAAACAATGTATGATGCATTTATAGCAAATTTTATCGTCTTTCCGATTCTGTAAACCTTTTAGCAATTGCTTTATCATTTCGTGAGATATACGTAATTAAAGGAGCCATCTTTTTGGTTTTTTTCGAATAACGGTAAATTGCAAATATTTCAAAAACGGTACCATGGAATCAAAATGATCTCAATTTTCGAAATCTGGGGGGTGATTACACATACGAATTCATAACGGCGTTTCTGGTAAGGAGAAAAAGTTGAAATTCGTGGCCCAGTGTTATTACACCTCTATCCCGTTTATTGAATACTGTCGAAGCGAGGAGTTTTGGCTCTAGAACAATAAGAAAAAACCGTATTCCCCAACTGCAAGCTGCCTGATGATAAAGTTTAAAAAAAAGAACCCCGCGGAACGTCAATAGAATACGTGGGAAACTGCAATGGAGTTGACGTAGCTGTCGTAGCTTGGAGAGATAATAAAATCGTTACTCTGGCATCAAATTTTGCTGGAGAGCACCTAGCATCTGTAGTACGAAGGTGGGATAAGTCAGCAAAACAATATGTGTCTATTGAAATTGCTTTTTGTCCTAGCAGAATATAATCGGCATAGTGGGGGGTGTTGACCTTTTAGACTCTGTTATGGGTCACTACAAAATTAAACTACGTAGTAAGCATTTGTATATACGAGTTTTTTTAACACTTCCTGGACGTTTGCAATGTGTAATTCTTGGTTTTTATACCGGAGAATTATTGCTGAAAAGCTAGTACCGGTAAAGTCCTAAACTCTGCGGAATTCAGAGTAGCTATAGCAGAGACGCTATGCAAATATCACACAGTTAACCGTTTGAAACATAAAGGTCATGTTGAATGTCTCATTGAAAATAAAAAGAAGAAAGGCCCGGCTCAACACGTCTCCCCCGAAAGATGTGAGGTGGGACCAATACGGACACTGGCAGGTTTTGATGGATAAGCGAAGGAGGTGCAATTTCCTGGCTGCAAAGGTTTTACACAAACAAGTTGTGAAAAATGCGGAGTAAGTTTGTGTTATAATAAACAAAATAACTGTTTTAAAAATTTCCACACATCTTGAGTTGGATTTTATTCATGTAGCACTATTGATGCCATGTTGCATTTCTGCAACAAACAGTTTTTTTGTGAAAAATTAATAAAAACTTAAAAAAAAATTTTTTTCTATTGTTGATTTTATTAATAACGAGCGTATTTACTAGTTAGTAAATATAAATTTAATAAATTTAAAACCTGGCGCGTAAAGGTTAAAAGTGGGCGGTGCCACGCCCATTATCCAAAGTTTTTTCTAATTTTCGATTCTGCATCATAAGTTCAACCCGCCTACCAAGTTCTATTGCTTTATCTGACTTTGGTAATGAATTATCGCGCCTTTTTCGGGATTTTTCGAAATTTTCGAAATATCGTTCATAAGCCCCAGGAACGTACATACCAAATTTCATCAAGATACCTCAAACTTTTACTCAAGTTATCGTGTTTACAGACGGACGGCCGGACGGACGGACGGACGGACATGGCTAAATGAATTTCTTTTTTCATCCAGATCATTTTGATATATAGAAGTCTATATCCATCTCGATTAGTTTATGCCGTTACGGATTACCGTTATGCGAACAAAGTTAATATACTCTGTGAGCTCTGCTCAGCTGAATATAAAAAAATTTTACAACTGCTTTGCTTGGTTTCTTTCCTATCCATTATCCCATGCCCTCATATGAAACAGCAACCTTCGTTGTCGTTTCGTCGTTTAACTCGCACTCCTAGTTCCAATTTTCTCAAAACTCTCATACTTTGTAACTAAAACACCGCTGTGTGCCACAATTTTTGCGTGTGTTTTTCACACTATGAGAGTACAATAACTTTGCATATGATATTTTAAGAGTTGCTTGACTTTAACTTCAAATATTCGTCGCATTCTCCTAATCCCCATGAAAGCTGTCGATAATGTGAGAAGTTGTGTTGGAAAAAGTTAGGTTGTAAGTGTTCTCGAACGTGAAGTTTGTATATTTATTAAAAGTTTGAAAATATGTGAGAAATAAACAAAAAAGACAAAACAGTTGACTTATGCTTCAAAAAGCTACTTTGCAAAAGCTCTGCGCAAAAGTAAGTGTTTGTGAGATTAGCGTAATGCAAACGCAGCCAGGTTGTCCATGTCTTTAGCCACATTCTATATTTATTTGCGGTGGATAAAAGTTGGTATATTTCAAGTAAGAATTTATGTGACAAGATTACGAAGGGTTTTTTCGCGCTCTTTACTAATTATATGCTTTGAAAAGTATTTGAGCTTTCAACAAAACCTTTTAAGCTCATTGCTAAATTTAAAGAAGTAGTTGCACTTTTTATCAAGATTTTCTGTAATTTGCTTAGTATTTAAAGATCATCATATTGATTTTTCTTAAGTTCATTCATTTGTAAGCTTAAAGCTCTTCAAAGCCCTGCTGCTAATCTCAGTATTTCCCGTACTAGCGCAGTACTGTCTCATTAATTAGCATTACAAGTTTTTATTCTGTTCTCTCGCAATGAATTTACCTTACACTTTTAGTATTGGCATGTCCAACGAAATTGCAATCGTCCCCCTTGGAACCCTTTCGAACTGGTTCATTCTGAGCTGGTTTTGTAAAAGGCGCTGTATTTGAGTAACTAATTTAAATTTTTAAGCTCAGACCTAAACGCTGGTTGTAAGAGTGTGACTGCCGACTATCTCACTCTGCATCGGACTAGCGCCAGCTCGCAGGTATTGATAATTGGTAGTGCAGTAGTGGTGCTTTGCATCTATCCCCCGATCCATCGATATTGCTTATCTCTGCAGAAACTGCTTTTGAGTTTTTTTTGAAAAAGGCACAAAATAAAATCCAATGCTTTATGTTAGGAGATTTGTCATGGCAAGGAAGTCGCATTCCATAACAATGGCAAAAAGTAACGAGCACCAAAAGAGCACTTCTCGTTATTGGAATTATCCAGTGTTGCCTGAACAGCTTTGGTTCCCAGTTACTTATGGTTTCCCAATTTTGTCTGGACGTGGTGTATCATGCGGTTAAAATACAGGATTTCCTATAATTTTTCTGCTTACTTTCGTATGCTCTGTCATGTTTCCGCGCTTTAGCTCAAGTGTATTTTGAAGCCTTAGTGCCTCTTTCTCTATTAAAATAGGGAAGCGAGGCATTCCGCTAGGGCATTAGGTGCATCGACAGGCGATGTTTCATCGCACGCGCGACAGAAATACAAACTAGCTGATAAAGTTTCTTTGCTGTTCTTTGCGGCGTCTTAGGTCAACAAACTAAATAAACATAGTAAGTTATTGGCTTCACAACAGCACTAAATGTCCAGTTAACCAGTTTTGTGGGAGATAGGCAAACATATTTTGCCATAGAGCCGAGTGAAGGCGAAGAAATAGCTTTCTTGTAGCTTTGTTTAAGTTAGCACGCAGATGCGCACGAAAGCTTTCTGTCCATTGCAACCTCTAGATATTTTGCTTCCATTGAAAAACGGTCTTGATGTGCCCCAGAAATAGTCTGGCATGAATAATTGCTTCTCTGGGTAAAATGCATTAGAAGAGTTTTTGTTAGGATTGGTACACAGTCTTTTGGTATCATACCACCTATTTATGAAACGCAGGGCTTTTTCATGAGATTGGATATCTCGTGCATCTTTGTGATGCAGATTACGCAGTCAGCTGCATAACCTTGTCTGTCAAGCTCATTGGCATTCAGTAACTGAGAGAGGTAATTTATGACCAGGGTCCACAAGATAGCAGAGAGTACACCCTTTGGAGCATGCCTTAGTGGCCAAAATTGACTACTTCGTCCCTCCTAGCTCAAGTTAGTTTTTTGTCCTTTTTCGTGTTCTTGCCAGTTATAGCTTGTTCGGTAGCTTAATGTGTCGTGCTATCACAGTCTCTGAGATGTCAGTAAAAGCGCAGTGGGCTATATTCTTACACTCAAAGGCCTTTTCAATTTTTCGTTGAGGCTATAAATAGCCGTCTGGGAGGATTTTCTTGACTTGTTGGCAATTTGACGCCTACACAGGGAGACTTTGTTTAGGTTGACCTCCCCTAATTTAAAAACCTCATTTCACGCTTCAAAAACCTTAAAAGTTTTCCACAAAAAATCTTAAATAAGCGTTTCTTCGCCGTAAAGTATGCTGCATACAAAACTTTACTTATTTAAAAATTTTCACACCCACTCAGGCCTCAGCACTCAATCTCCTCAGTCGATAGTGCGCCGCACCCAATACACCCTGTCTTTAATACTTACTACATTGTACATCCAGTAGCAGTGATCCATTTTGGCGTATATAGTCATGTATCA
>JARSSU010023899.1:0-36385 GCA_029619165.1 Eurosta solidaginis
CCTCAACCTTTTTAAAGACTTGTTTTTTATTTACTAAATCATCATTTTTACCCAATCGCAATACAAAGACAAAGAGGCGAATATCATACTTTACTGTTAGCGTTATATAAATATCGGAAGTTAATAATTAATCCGTTATTTCTTTATTTTATTCATATGAGTGAAAAAAACCAAGCTCCAAGCAACTTATTATGATAAGAGCTGCCTTAGCACTGATTGTCATTGTTAAGCAATTAGAAATGGAAATTAAAAAAAACAAGTGTCTTACTTCGGGTGTAACCGAATATTATATACTCAGCGTGAGCTTCAATTATACATTTCATTTCAGATAAATTACTTTTCTGCATAACACGTGGCACCGCCCGTTTAAAAGAAAATTTCTCCCATTTCCTCTTACAATAAAACTTGATAAGTGAAACATCATTGATTCAAAATAATTTTTTTGCTAAGTTATATCTTATTATTCTAGTCTACGACCCTTTTAAACTTATTTTATTTCTAAGTTGCCGTGGTCTTTACCGATCCCGATCCATTTTTACTAGAAATATTTTCTACTATATGGAAAATTTGTGTACCCAATTTTATTACGATCCGTTAATTTTTCTTCGACTTATGGCTCCTGAAACACAGAAAATTGCTTAGTCATAAAAGGGGTGGTGCCACACCCATTTTTTAAATTTGACGTTTTTCCTATTTACTGTTATAAATCCATTTGGGAAATGAAATACCATTGATATAAAGCTCTTTTTTGTAAAAATATAGCTTATTTTATTCGTTCACGACCCTTTTAAAAATCTTTTATAAAACAGTGGGCGTGGTCTTTAACCGATTTCGCTACTTTTACTTCAAAGCAGTCCTTATAGTAAAGGCAACCTCTCTGCCGAATTTTGTTACGATAGGTTTAACGATGGCGGTCACCGTGGTGTGATGGTAGCGTGCTCCGCCTACCACACCGTATGCCCTGGATTCACACCCCGGGCAAAGCAGCATCAAAATTTTAGAAATAAGGTTTTTCAATTAGAAGAAAATTTTTCTAAGCGGGGTCGCCCCTCGGCAGTGTTTGACAAGCGCTCCGGGTGTATTTCTGCCATGAAAAGCTCTCAGTGAAAACTCATCTGCCTTGCAGATGCCGTTCGGAGTCGGCATAAAACATGTAGGTCCCGTCCGGCCAATTTGTAGGGAAAATCAAGAGGAGCACGGCGCAAATTGGAAGGGAAGCTCGGCCTTAGATCTCTTCGGAGGTTATCGCGCCTTACATTTATTTTTTATTTTTATTTTTTGGGTTTAACGATTTTTGATTTATGATTAATAATATTTGTAAACATGATTCATCACAAGTGGGCGGTGCCACGCCCATTTAAAATTTTTTTTCAAATTTCAACATTCTAGCTGTATTATTTACTAAATAATCATGTTTTTGTGTTTTCCAAAATGTTATATATATAAAAAGTGGGCGTGGTTATGATCCGTTTTCGCTCACGGACGGGCGGACGGACGGACATGGCTCAATTAATTATTTTTTCGATACTGATGATTTTGATATATGGAAGTCTATATCTATCTCGATTCCTTTATACCTATACAACCAACCGTTATCCATTAAAGTTAATATACTCTGTGTGCAAAGCACGCTGAGTATAAAAAAATGAAGAATGGTAGCGCAGAGTGATGCAAAACATATTTTGCAATAAATCGTGTTTACCTTGGTGGGACGGAAAAATCAAAAATCTTTACATTTGAAGGCGTTTGCATGAATATCAGAGTGCGCCTAATATTGTAGCTTTCGGCCATAAGGGTGTAAGAAATAAAAAAAATAAAAATGTAAGGCCCGATAACCTCCGAAGAGTTTTAGGCGAGCTTCCCTTCCAATTTGCGTCGTGCTCCTTTTCCCTTTTTCTACATATTGGCGAAACGGGATTTACTTGTTTAATGTCGACTCCGAACGGCATCTGCAAGGCAGAACTATACTCGGAGTGCTTGCCAAACACTGCCGAGGGGCGACCCCACTTGGAAAAATTTCTTCGAATTGAAAAAACTTGTATCTAAAATTTCGATGTTGCTTTGCCCGGGGCGCGAACCCAGGATCTTCGGTGTGGTAGGCGGAGCCCGCTACCATCACATCACGGCCGGGTTAAGAAATTAGAGCTCAATAATATTCCCGTACCTGTGATCATGTCACAGCGATTTTAAGATCACGGTATCTGACAGCGACAGCTTTGAAGAAGTCTCCATAACTGATTGCCAGCGATTGAATCTACGCTTCGTTCGAAATCAGACCTGTCCAACGATGGAAATCATGGATCCAAACAGCCCACGTTACGGGCACAATAATTTGCTATAGTACGAACCAATAGTTTGTGCTGCGACTAAGTAGCGGTAGATAGCAGGTTGCTGCTACATGTAGCTGCGAATGAAAGCACAATCACTGATTTATGTGGTCACAGATAATTGTTCTGCGGTGACGCGAGCTATTATTGCGATTGCTGGCGAGCGTGAATGTAAACGTAGACATATCGTTTTGCTTTTCTATCACTGTTCTATAACAGTCACGATAAAAATCGCTGCAACTGAGAGATCACAGTCACAAGCTCCTCAATAATCGTTAGATCTTACAACTATACTTTAGTATTCAAATAAGAACCTCTCTGTGATAAATCTTTCTAATTGGATTAGACAGTGGCCCCTAAATATCCAAATTTTTCTTATACAAACAAAACACACCCTAATAAATATGCATCGACATGCGACCAGTTCAGTCACTTATAGTAGCAACAGCTTAAGAAAACAACACCGCGCAAACAAAGTTATTGCCGCCTTGGAGAACGACCATGACAATAATAAATATTGTTGCCACATGGCAATGGCAGATCTGTAGTCATTCACCGCTTGTTTGCAGGCATGCAACATTCATTAGAGCGCAATCGCGGGCTAATTATTTGAGGCAAACTAAACACAAATAGGTAAGAGAAATATACGATGAGCAATAAAAAGATGGCAGAATAGCTTAATGCTTTTGAAACCAAATGAAATATTTAAGATAAGCGGCGTCGTACATTATATACCAAGTAGTGATCGCTCAAAACACTGAATATAGGAAAACCTGGCGTGGCGCTCCTGTTTAATTAGCAGCAGAGGCTTTGGCGACCCCAAGTTCTCCACGGAGGGAGGGGTATGGATGACCTAGAAGGTTCAACATAGTCAAAACAAGTCGTTCACCCAATACTTAATGCTATTTTCCGGAACGTATCGGAACGAATATCCATCAAAAAAACCATCAACATCGATAAAACTCTCCAATAGCTTCGCGGAGTCTCCTTTTCGCTACGACAAGAAGAAGTACCCTTATGCAACTTATAAGGATTAGTAGCTCAAAGAAGCTTTTAAAATAGTCTGCAATCCTGAAGTAGGGTAGCGCACTCTTTATAAAACTGAACATCAAGAAATTAACAGTTTATCTACATCTCTCAATTAATTCAACTAGGAGCCGGTATGATGTAGAGAGAATCTCGGTATATAACTCAGCTACAGACTTAACATAGTCAATGATGCCGCTTTTTTCCAAGATTTCGAAAGAGCTCAACTCAACTTGAGACGAAAAAGTTAAATTTTCTGTTGAATTTAGAAAACAAGTCACCTTACCTAGGAAGAATAAACCAAGCGATGCCTCAGGGTTCAATATACCCACCATTGGTAGATTTTACTACACTCGAAGAAATTATTCCATCGGTGGATTTATTGATAATGACAAAGAGCACTAGTATTGAAGAAATTAGTATCTTTTCGTCTCTCCAACTTTCTCATCGAGCAGAATTTAAAGCTACCTCAGACTCAATACGCGGCACCATATTCACGAAGTGGTCATAGGAGACCAAGGCTAATTTGCTGTTGGCACTTCAGCCTCCCCCGACATGCTGACGGGAGTTGATGCATTTGGGCTCTACACATCTCCTTCTAGTGGAATTGTGCTGTTATTGTACCGATCACCATTCCGTTACGAAAGTGATGAGGCGCAACAGTTTTGGCTATCTCAACCGTCTTTTAGATCATGGAAGGGGGATCGCATTGCTTCTTGTCATAGGCTCCGAAGAAGCCCAAAATAAATGACATAAATTAAAAAGACGTTTTTTCTTATTCCTTTGTACTCTAACCCGAAAGTAATAAGTTGAAATAAAAAAAAACAGTCGACAGTACAAAAATGAACTTATCAAAATACGGTTATAGGATGCCAGTCCAGGAGGTGGTCAGCCAATGAGTCAGTACTATCGTAGTTATAGTTACGTTGGTGGTGCTGATACCAGTATAATTTTTCTGTCGCTAACTAGAGGGAGGGATGCTGTCATGGCATCCTTTACTTCGCAAAGACGCCTATAACGCAAACTATGCCGCTATTTTGATCGTTCTCCAGGTCAAGTGAGGGGAAGGAAATAGAGGATTGGTTGTTGCCTTAAGACTCATATGTAGAAGGGCTAACACTTTGCATTTGGATGGTATTTCCCCTCAGCCCACAGATCGCCTTACGAAGTTCAAGCTTATACAGCTTCACCTTCCATTCCTTCACCTTTCTCATGGCGTTTGTCTTTGGAGGCGGTGATGTCCAGCAAGTGAGTGACATAAACCCAAGGCCTGCCTGTTCTATTTGATACTAGCCACTTAACGAAACACCGCATTTATGACTAATGGAAGTGCAGCCACTTATTAAAGGTAAACACGGATTACCGCAGCTCCTCCGTCATAACGAGACTCACATTCCTTAGACTCCACTACTAGCACGAGAGCGCCCGCTTTCATAGTGCCTAGTAGCGGATTCCGCACCGATAACCCTCGCACACCTCCAGAAAATGGGTACAAACATTTTACACCTAAGGAAAATCAAAGTAAATAATTAACAAAAGGTGCAAATTAAACGGGTTTTAGTGCACAAGAAAGGCGTATAGCGTATAGCATGCGTAAAACAAACAACAGCAAAAATAAAACCGTTAAAATAAAACGTGTTTCAAGAGTGCGTTTACTGAAAGCCGTTGACTTCCTGATTTGTTGCGCGCGTTAATTGCCGCGACGTCGCATTCCCGCTGCTCGCCTTAATGTGATTGCAAATGCGTTTGGCCAAAAGCTACTTTGAATTTATTTGTCAGCTTTGGTTGGCGCTTTCCACGCCCCTCTCTACGGCGAACAAATTATTTGCTTTTATTTCATTCGATTGTACACAATCCCTAAGCTGACTTAAGCCATAATGGCTGCTGCAGGCCAGTTAACAGTAAAACAGGTAAATAACAAATGGTCAACGAATGCAATGCGCAACAGCTGGTCTGGCAATTGTCACGTTATGCTGTTGTCCAAGGCGGATGGATGGTCGTTTAGTGCATACAAGTTCAACGGGCTGTGGGATTGCCTGGCGATTCCTATTTAATTTATTTTCCTTTTTGGGAGCGCTTGTTTAACGTGTTTGGCGCGTCTGCAAAGCCAAAAACTTTCACTTGGCTTAAAATGCCTTGCAAATAAATAAACAATTACGAAGATGCATACACATAAATGTTGATGCCAAATATTTTGCATTTTGTGCCTTGTTTAGTTGGTTATTTAATTTTCATATCCAACTTTTTTCCAATTCTGTTTCGTAATCTTTAGCTACGCCTTGAAAATGGCAGCAGCCATCATGTGCTCAGCCAACTTTGCTAAAGACCTTCTTTTTACAAAAATGGAGCGCCGTTGCAATGCCTAATCAACACAACAGTAGATGCAATAACAACAAAAACATATCGCATACCTCACCGTGCCATTAAAAACTTATGAAACATCTTCAATTTATGTTTTCTTTTGGCATTTCCTTTCTGCCTCTGCTCTTGCAAGAAACTTAAGTTTTGCATATCCGTAATAAGTTTGTGTGATGAAATATAAAATATTTGTGTAATTTTTTTAGTAGTTTTGTTGTTGCTTCATATGCTGTTTACCGGAGTAAAATCAAGTAGCAACTTGGTAAGGTGTAAAACAACGAAGTAGAAGCTATCATACAAGCGAAAAAGACATACTTGAAAAATGAGATATGAGATGGGCTGACAAGACGCTGTACACTGGGTCATTTGCACAGTGGCTTGGGCTCATGATAGACGTCGGAGATAAATGTGAAGGATTTGACATTCTCTGTGAATGAATGATATAAGAGTTGAATAAAGCACTAACGTTCGTTTGTTCTACTACCAATCAAGGAGTTTCACCGAGTTTCGGGAGGAAGATTTAAATGTGGAAGCTTCTTTTCTAGAACTCTTTTTTTATTTAATGAGCTCGGTCCTACAATATTGGCGACTATATACTATACTATATCATCCTTGTGAAATAAAGTCCTCCTCGGGCGCCATTTGTGAGGTGATCACCGTCAAAAGCTGGAGTAGAATTCAGCCAATCAAAAATTTATTGAAAGGTCGACTTTTTATAATTCAAAACTTGCCCTTTATTGTTGGTGTTATTAGAGTCCGACGAACACACACACAGAGTGGCGAGAGTTGTAACTAGTAGAGAGAGCTGATGAGGAGATGAGCGTTAAATAAATAAGTCGCCGGTTTTTAGTAAAAAGGGGAGCAGTTGAAGAGCGCTAAAGCAGGTTGAAATGTGTAGAAATCTTCTTCTTTCTTCTCTTAGCGGTAAGTCCACTCTCCGAAGGCTTTTGGGGAGCTTTAATGATCCGGAAAATAGCTCAACTAAAATAGTTACCCAACCATAGAGAAACCAAATTGATATGACTCCGTTGAAACTAAGAGGTAATACAATCCCCCGTTCCATTAGGAACTTCGGGTCGCCGGGCCTCGCACGTGAGGTTGGTAATTTGGTTGAACAAGCAGTAAATTGCGCTGCCAACCCCTTTATAAGGTCGCGTTGCAAAACCCCTTTGAGTCCCAATATGCTTCCTGGTATCGTAGAGTGGGCAAACCCCAGCAGTTGGCACATTTCCATGTTGACCACTTCCATCGCTTTTTCTGTAAGGCAGTGATGTCTGTCTTGGTATTCACGTTAAGTCAAATCAAACGGTCAGTGGTCCTCTGTTATAAGCATCAGGAGGTCTCAGAACTATTACTGATGCCATGGGCGTTATCAGAAAAGAGAATTATCACCCGAAACTTTCCAACGAACAGCGTTGATAGTTATGGTAATTTTTTGCAGAACCGGAGAAGCAAAAAATTGAGGGAGCAGCAAAAAAGATAGCGAAGGGGAGAAAGAGAGGGTTTAGTAGAAGAGTGTTAAGGAGAGAAGGGGAGGGGAAGAACGATAATGAACGGGTGAGCACGCGAAGAAGGGTTGTTAAGGAAATGGAGAGAAAGAAAACAAAATCGAAGAGGAGCAGGGAGAGTAAGAAGGAGAGTAAAGCCAGAACGAACGGGCATACAAAGAGATCGGCAGAGGGCTGTTTTCACCATTTTCAGTTCGTCTCTTATCCATAAAATATCGAAATACCCGATTTCTACATGCTTCCTCACTGATAACTGAAGCTTCGATTTTCAGTCAAGTGTAAGGTAAAGTGCAAACAAAAGTCAGCTGCTTTGTTGGTTTTCGTGTATTCACAATAGATTTTCGCAACTGGTTTTACGAAATATTCACCATCATCGATTTAACCCTTCCACTACGTAAATTGCATTTTTGACAGTTTTTAAAATTTTTTATTAGGATGCATAATACCTATAGCAGTGAAAGGGTTTAACCTGTGTTGGTGAAAACGAAAATATTAAATAATGCTATCTGAAAAAGATGGTGAAAACCCTTTTAAACCGTAACTAAGCGAGGGAGCTTACTTACTCGCGGCCAAAAGATGTTTTGACTTTTTAAATTTTTCGGGGTGGTTTAAATTAACAAACGTAACAAATTAAAATTTCGTGTCGTTGGAAATCTAACTCAACCCTTAAAAGCAATAACTCATCCTAGAGGCATGACATATTTTTGTTAGCTCATTAGGTTAGAAGGCATTATACTTTGCCCAAGCGTGAGAAATCGGCATGAAATAGAAAGTATCATATCACCAAATTTGTTGACATGAGCATGGATGACCCATTAGCGAGCATGTATTTTGGCGTTTTGTGATACATCAAAATTAGGAGAAGAGTATAAAAGATGATATTCGCGACTTTCTTCTTTTTCTTTCTTGTGATTGTGAAAAGAAAATTGGGTCTACAGGTCACCAGTTGATTCGCATAACCTCATAAATAATCATATAACATTTTACGTAAGTACACATACAGAGAAAGTGATGAACTGAATGCTGTTGATAGGTGATGATATTTTACATTTGTATGAGTAGCCAACAACAATTCAACAGAGTGCATTTGCAACTCAAACAAGAAATGATGATGAAGATGGGTGATGAAAATACAAAAAAGAAAAAAAGTGGGCTAATAGCTGAAACTGGTAAGAAATAACCGCACGTTGCATATCAGTTATAAATAATATGCTATTAAAATAAGTAAGGAAGTGTAAGTTCGTATGAAAGTGATTATTATATACCCAGTTGTTTGCTTACACTCTAAACTTTTTGGCTGTTTTTACAGCGATAATGGTAGGCAACAGGTTACCAACGCTTTATGTCTAAATTCAAGCACACTAACTTAAGCAGATTTTTGTTGAATAGCTAAGCAACAAACTGCGTAACCCAATACACACAAAACTGTTTAAATTTGCAGCGCTTTTTGCACTCTCTCTCTCTTTTTTTGTGCCACAAAAATGTTAAATTAAAAGGCTTGTGTTTTAATTGGTGGAAAATAATTAATTTATTCTTTTCATAAGCCAAAACAATTCAACACTTATAAATATGTAGATGCGGCAGTTTAAATCATATACATGTATATTTATAGTAGAAATGCACCATGTAACAATTATAAGAAGAAAACTTCTTATTACAATGTCGTGCAAACAAACAAAACTTGCAAGCGTCGTTGTCCCTATGGGCGTACATATGGCGATGGTAATTTTAATAGTAATTGTTAACTTAGTAAGTGTAATATGGAAAAAAATGTTATTTGTTTCAATGTATGAAGTAATTCGATTAATATAAATATCTTGTTTTTCGTATATTTATTAAAGCCTTCCTGAGGAAGACGCGAATATGCGTGGAAACGCGTAGAAGATAAAATAAACGATTGTTTTATTTCAAAAAAAATCGGCCGAAAAGCTGCACAATTTAATAATTAAACTTTACGACCTGGCCCAATATAAAATAGGTAAGTTTCATTATCAATGAACTTATTTTTTACAAATTTTACATTCAAACATTTCTATATATATATTTTAATTAATATATTAAATTATCTTCTCACTATACAATATAAGAATATTTTTTACCGACCGAATTTGCAAAGGCGACTTTTCTCAGTAAAATTTATTTCAGAACTAAGAGAGAGAATGCTTTGCATGTTGAAAGCAGAGTGCTCGCTGAGGGCATTTACACATATTTGATTGCAAGTATAAGCAATAACACTACGTTAATTGTGCATTTTTGGTCACATTTAAAGTTTTTTAGAATTTTATGTTTAATTACTAAACATTCTCAGTAGCAAAATCTAAGTATGTTGTACTTTGTGTTTGAAATTATACCTTTTGTGACTTTTCACGGAAATAAGCCGAAATGGATATGACTTTAAGCAGCAGCAAGAGATTCAACATAAAATTACCATGATAATTGTCGTTAAATCAATCAAAAAGTTTAGAGTGCATATACATAAAAGAGATATTCAAAGGCAGTATCTTGCTCACCACAGGATCAGTCCATGAGCCAAGTTTCATCAGTATTCGCTATTGAATAATCTATTTTTTCCCTATCGAAAACGTAGGCATCGCTCTATTCCGAATTTGTCCGTTTTCAATACCAATCCATTCTGGGACCGTGGAGCTTATATGATAATATAATTATATATTGATATTCCTATTTATGTCCAAGTTTCCTTGAAGTGATTTACGAAAAGAGGCAGTTACGCCGTTTTCTAAACTAAAACTAAATTTGCATTTTGCGTCTTGGGATCAATCCACTGACACGTGAACTATCGAAATGTTCGCTTTTTCGAAATTTTTACATATTTTTAAAGATGTTCAAATTCGAAAAGAAGTTGGGGCTGTAGTCCTTATATGTTTGTTTTCAACCAGTCTGTTATGGTTTCAAATAAATTTGAGTATTGCATTTGATAAAGATATCGCGACTGGAAAAGTAGAAGTGGAAATATTAGCAAAAATGGGCGGAACCATGACCATTGAATCAACCAAATTGCCAAATTTGATCAGTTTAGCAATTTTTGTTAGTTAATTATCACATTTTTCGAAGCGTTTGTTTTTCAAGTTATCGAAAAATTTTAACGAAAGAAAGTCGGGTCAACTCTCATTTTCGAAATACTATGTATTTTTCGTTTTTAAAGCAATTCAGTTCTCACCTTATCATTTGTATTTTTCGTCTTGTGGGCATAGCTATAGTCCGACTTTATCCATTTGTAGTAACAAGTAATCCGTATACCGAATTCGATAATAATATTGCGATTGTTTTTCAAGTTATCGAAAAATTTTAACGAAAGAAAGTCGGGTCAACTCTCATTTCGAAATTCTATGTATTTTTGTTTTCAAAGCAATTCAGTTCTCACCTTATCATTTGTATTTTTCGTATTTAAATCAATTTAATTGCCACCTTATCAGTAATAGTTATTAAACTTTCTCATATTTTTTATCTTTCGAATTTTCGATATCGAAAAAGTGAGCGTGGTTGTAGTTCAATCTTCTCCTTATTGAAAACCAAACAAATTTGGGTCCAATCAAATCCGTGTACCAAATTTAGTACAGACATCTCTATTATTGTTCAAATTAAAGCCAAAATATTAGCTAAACAAGTTAGGAAGTCTAAGTTCGGGTGAAACCCAACATTATACACCAAGCTGTACACTTGAAATGCTGTTGTTGTTTGTTTTGTGTGCTTAATAGTGTTACAAGGCTGCGCAATAATACATATTATTGTATTATTAATAATACATATACATATGGCTCTATTCTGAATTATTTTTCTTCGAGTTATGGCTCCCGAAACATAGAAAATTGTTTAGTCATAAAAGGGGCGGCACCACGCCCATTTTTTAAATTTGAAGTTTTCCTATTTATTGTTTTTAAACCACTTGGGAAATGAAATACCATTGATATAAAGCTCTTTTTTGCAAAGATATAGTTTATTTTATTCGTCCACGACCCTTTTAAAAATCTTTTATATAAAAGTGGGCGTGGTCCTCAACCAATATCGTTAATTTTCCTTCAAAGCATTCCTTATAGTAAAGGCAACCTCTCTGCCGAATTTTGTTACGATTGGTTTAACGATTTTTGATTTATGATTAATAATATTTGTAAAATTGATTTTATCACAAGTGGGCGATGCCAATTTTTTTCACATTTTTATCAAGAGTCTTAATATCAGTCCACACGTCAAATTTCCACATTCTAGGTTTATTATTTACTAAATAATCAGGGTTTTTGGTGTTTTCAAAATGTTATATATATAAAAAGTGGGCGTGGTTATCATCCGGTTTCGCTCATTTTCAATACCAATTTATTATGGGTCCGGATAAGCTCGCGTACCAATTTTGGTGAAGATATCTCAATATTTACTCAAGTTATCGTGTAAACGGACAGACGGACGGACGGGCATGGCTCAATAAAATTTTTTTTCGATACTGATGATTTTGATATATGGAAGTCTATATTTATCTCGATTCCTTTATACCTGTACAACCAACCGTTATCCAATGAAAGTTATAATACCTTGTGTACAAGTACAACTGGGTATAAAAAGAGCGGGGCTACGCCCATTAAATGTTTTTTTTATAAATTCGTATTTGTCCTCATGAAATCAAATCAATCAACACAACAATTTTCGTCACTATATCAGTATTCATTAATAAATTATTTCTCTCTCGAAATTATCGATAACAAAAGAGTGGGCGTGCTTATAGTCCCATTTTGCAAATTTCAAATAGCAATCTATTCTCAGTCAAAACAAGTCTATGCACAAAATTTGGTAAAGATTTCTTAATTTTCGTTTAAGCGTTTGAAGTTATAATACCCTGTGTACAAGTACAGTTGGGTATAAAAATCATAAACATTTTAGAGCAGCTACACAAAAACAAAAACAAATAAATAATCTTATTTGCATTTCTTGCGTAATTCATGTGCGCTCTCTAATATTTATTTGTCCTCTTATCCAATTCGTTGTTATTTTGACTAATTAAAGCATATGTATTTGTGTACATGTGTGTGTGTTCTACCACAATGACAGCTGGCACGTGCTTACAGGTAAATGCCAAGCCTTTCATTGAAATCTATATCCAAAACTTCTTGTACAGAAATTACTCTTGACAATGCCGCCATTGTCCTTGCCTTCTCTGCCCTTCACAGATATTTATTGTACTTTTTTTTATGGGTCTGCTCATTTAAAGTGGTATTGGAAGATAAAAGCCGTGAGAACGTGACCTGACTTTTTTACACTTGTACTAATAAACCTACAAACTTTCGTTCACCCATTCATGCTTACTCTGCATTCACTTAATTATTTATGAAATTGTTATAGTCTGGTTTGGTCTTTGTCTCTTCTTGCCTAGACCACTAAATTATCAATTTGTCAGCACTTGCATTTACACACACATACATACATCCGCACACACACGCTCGCAGAGCACCACCTCAGTCTACTTATTTTTACTGTTATTTTAATTATGCAAACGTTGATAAAATTGCAAAGCAAACGTTTTTTCTCTCTCCTTGCATTTATTCGTGAGCTTCTTCTTCACTTTTCCTTTTTTTCCTTTTATGGAAACAAACATTGGCTGGATGTCCTGTGCAGCCCGCTTGCTGCCAAAATTATTCCTCAATTTAATTGTCTGCCCAATTGAATGGATTAATCTGTATGTAAACAATAATTTGTGTTTATTCAAGGGAACCTTTATTCAAAGATGGATATGCATATTTTTTTACAAATAATTATTATAGAACGAAACTCAAGTGGAAATATAAAAATAATTTTATTGAATTAAAAAAACTAATTTAAACAAGTAAGGAAGTCTAAGTTCGGGTGAAACATAACATTACATACCCAGCTGAACACTTGAAATGCTGTTGTTTTTTGTTTTGTGTGCTTAATAGTGTTACAAGGCTGCAAAATAATACATATATTCTATTCTATTCTGAACTAATTTTCGTTTAAAAGAAACAAACAGGATACAGAGGCTAACACCAATGACCCTGAGCAGGTAATAATGCAGTTTTCCTTCAGATATGGGGATTTCCCTACTCTTTATTTTAAAATAAAGATACAACAGAACAATAAACACACACACACAAGCGCCATTGTACTAAAAAGCGTTATTACAAAAAAAAGGGCAGGGTTATTAACGAAATTTTCCAACTTTTACTAGAAATAGCTTATTACCTGCATCTACGCACTTTTACAAAATCTTTTATATAAAAGAAGACGATTTAACCGATTTAGTCCATTTTCACTGAAAATATTTCCTGTTAAACCAAATTTTTCATACGAGTTATGGCTCCAGAAACATTGCGAAATGTATTGTAAGAAAGGGGCAGTGCCACACCCATTTTTCAGATTTGAATTTTTTCCCATTTCTTGTTTCTTGTTATAATGGCACAAAATACGATTGGTATAAGACTATTTTTCGCTAAAATTTAACTTATTATTTTTTCCTACGACCCTTTTTAAAGTCATTTATATAAAAGTGGGCGTGGTTCTTAACCAATCTTATCCATTTTTACTAGAAATATTTCCTGCTATAGGGAAAATTTGTGTACCCAATTTTATTACGATCCGTTATTTTTTCCTCGGGTTATGGCTCCCGAAACATAGAAAATTGCTTAGTCATAAAAGGGGCAGTGTCACGCCCATTTTTTAAAATTTGAAGTTTTTCCTATTTATAGCTATAAATCCACTTGGGAAATGAAATATCATTGAAATAAAGCTCTTTTTTGCAAAGATATAGCTTATTTTATTCGTCCACGACCATTTTAAAAACCTATTATATAAAAGTGGGCGTGGTCCTTAACCGATTTCGTAAATTTTTCTTCAAAGCATTCCTTATAGTAAAGCCAACCTCTCTGCCGAATTTTGTTACGATAGGTTTAATGATTTTTGATTTATGATTAATAATATTTGTAAAATTGATTTATCACAAGGGCGGTGCCACGCCCATTTTAAACAATGTTTTCAAATTTTTATCAACAGTCTCAATATCAGTCCATACGTCAAATTTCTACATTCTAGGTGTGATATTTACTAAATAATTAGGCTTTTTTTGTTTTCCAAAATGCTATATATATAAAAAGTGGGCGTGGTTATCATCTGATTTCTCATTTTCTATACCAATCTGTTCTGGGTCCAGATAAGCTCGTGTACCAAATTTGGTGAAGATATCTCAATATTTACTCAAGTTATCGTGTAAACGGACAGACGGACGGACGGGCAGACGGACGGACGGACATGGCTCAATCAAATTTTTTTTCGATACTGATGATTTTGATATATGGAAGTCTATATCTATCTCGATTCCTCTATACCTGTACAGTCAACCGTTATCCAATCAAAGTTATAATACCCTGTGTACAAGTACAGATGGGTACAATTGAATAGTTGACTTTTAGGGCCGTTTTCAATAAGGCCCGGTTTTTCGGTAGTTGACTAAGCTAAGCTTAAACTAAGTTTGCTTAAAGTCTAGTCAAATTTAAACTCCAATTAAAATACTGAGCAGTTTTTCACTCACAGTTTAAAGCCGCCTTTGGGGTTGGCTTTTTTGTGCGGCAACATTGGTTTTTTATTATCTAGATAATTTGTAGATACGGCAACAGCCGGATTTTTCTTACCCAACAAACATGAAAAAAAAATTTCTCCAGCGAAGTAAATCTAGTTCCGGGGGTGATACCCAACATCAGAAAGTTCTCTAGTTGATATCCAACTTCATTCTCCAATCACTATCCAACCTTTAACAAATTTTGTAAATTGTATAGTTCTCGAATCTCCAACAACGAAACCTTCTTTAAGACGCAATTTTTAAATTATTTTCCGACCATTGAGACATTTTGAGAAATATACACTGCCGAAATGAATATTTCTCCAGTTGATATCCCACATTGGATATCGAGTTGTGGTGGAGTTGAAAACAATCTCTCCGATCAGGTACCACCAAAACCAACAGCTGATTATTGTGAGAAATAAACACCTGTTTGATAGCAGTAATGAAGTGTGATTAATGAAAAATATATTAAATATATCTTATTTTATTTTCGTGAAAATACTATGGTACTGAATCTTACATTCGAGTCCAGTTAGAGAACCACAAGTTGAGAATTAAATAATTTGAGTTGAAAATTAAATAATAGCATTTTTCGTTTTATAAAAAATACCCTCTTTTGCTGAGTACGCTATGATTCTCGAGTTGAGGCACTGTTTCGAAACAACTTTGAGATTTTAGAAGTATGCCTAGCTATCAACATGAGATCTAATGGTTCTCAAGCCCAAATGCTTGTTGGGTATATTCGACGCCATTTCAAACGAACGAAAAATAACTGAGAGGTAACTAGAGTTTAAACCGGCCAGATTGGCCGCTTAAGCTCAGCTTAAACTTCGATTGAAGTAGTCTGAAGAACTGCAGAATAAGGTTAAGTATAGTTTAACTGACAAACTGAGTTGAACTTTTACTGAAAAACCGGGCCTAACTCTAGTTAAGTTATAATTTAACTGTAGAATTACAGTATTTAATATAGCTTCATTTGACATATTTGTTTTCACCAACACAGGGTGAGCCATCCCCAGTTAAATGCAAAGTTGCTAATATTTTGTAGAAAAAATTGCAAACATTTGCTGTGAATATCTTAAAATCGGCAAAACAGCTGACTTTTGTTTACCCTTTTTCCTTATACTTAAATGATAGTCGCTGCTTCAGTTAGAATGGAGAAAACGGACAATTCAATAAATTATAGATAGATGACCAACTAAAGTTGGCGAAAGCGGCCCTTAAAGTTCCAAAATAAATTTTGGAATCGACTTAGTAAACTGTTTATGTGCGGAATGGTCAAAATGGCATTGAATGCGCAACGGTGCAAGAACAAGTATACTAGTAGTAATGAACCAGATTGAATCGAATGGCCACAATAAAAGGATGACTAAGGGCCGCCCCACTTCGAACGACAGATACTCGCATTCATGCCAGATCAAGAATCTGAGGTCTCTTGAGTTGAATCCGCGAAACGTAGAAAAATAATCTAAACAAAAGAATAAGCTACCCATAAATGCTTCCTTCAAAATATCGGTTGTGGTTTGAGCAGTGTGCACCGTACTGTTGGAGCCAGTCCTGATTCACCCTACTGTCAAAGAAAAAGGCCCGCGGCGCTCTCCGAGAAAAATGGTATGGTAGAAGTATAAACATAACGGCCAAATTGTTATGTAATGAAAATATTTATAGACACCTTTATAGCTTTTCTTTAGACCTTTTCACACGAGTCAATTTTATGGTCGATTTCTTGGCGTTGAACTATCAATTGCCTTTGATATTTGGTTGAACGAAAAAAAAACTCGACCAGAAAATATACTCGTGTAAAAGAGCCCCTAGGTGAAAATGATGATATTAAAGGGAATGGTTTTAAGCATACCCCATCACTATGAGAACTCTCACCACTCTTTGAAAAAAGGATGCTGCAACAACAGTGATACCATTAGCATAAGAAGGATAACGAAAGCTACACAGCAAAAAGAAGTATGTGTGTTGGTGCTTCTGAGGTATAATGATGTAATAACTTCCACCTATAGTCCTATCATGTCTGGAAGACTCCTCCATAATACGGCACGCACCCAGGGGCTCCACGCAAGGAGCTGTATTATCCCTCCACAGTGGAACCCAATGGTGGACACCTTATTATTAAAGTAAGAAAGGAACGATTGCCAAGTTATCGCTTACGCCGAAACATGAAAGCATTTTTAGACACTAGGCGAGGTACTACAGACCGCATTAATCCTCGTAGAGAACTGGTTCCTTGCAAGCAAATCCTTCGAAATTAAACGGGGTAAGGTTAGAAATTTCACTGAAACAAGCATGTCAAGGACATATCCAGAAAGGCTATAACTTCCTTCTATAGCCGTTGTCAAAAAAGGGGGTTCTAAGCCAGAGATTATGCAATGGTTATACATCGCATTCGTTAGACCTATCTTATTCTATGGGAAGAAACAGCATATTCGGAAGATTGACTAGAGTGCCGCTATCAGCTGTAATGCTTATTATCAGTGACACTATCCTCCACAAAAGCTCTAGAGGCTGGAAGCTTCGAACCTCTCCCAATAGATAAATGTAAACTTCAGGCGAGTTTCAAGCAGTTAGATTGACTGCAAGCCTACCTGTAGCGACATCAGATTTTGCCATACCACTATTCTGGGAACCATCCTGCAAAACTTTTCTCAACTAGGTTATACAATACCAACCCTTTCTCTAGAAATCCCTAATTGAATCCCAGAGCGACAAGAATCTGATAATATCCCTCCTCATCATCAGAATCCACAGCAATCTTCACGGATGGCACCAAACCTAGCGATTATTTGGGAAATGTTATCTACGTAAAAGGTCTTTCCATCTTCTAAATAACTAACCTACTGAGTCATTGCAGCGTATTTCGGGCAGAGCAAATAGCTACAAATTACGCTGCTTGAAGGCTATCTAAAAACCTCACGTCTGTTGCAATTTATTTCAATAGTCAAGATGCGATCTAGCTTCTCGGTGCACTACCATAATGATGTGAGTCCCGGGTTCACCGCGGTGTACCTGCGAACTGTTTTCCTGATGAGCTAGCGAGGAAAGCCACTGAACAGAGAGAGGTAATTCAGTTCACTGCTATAGCAATTGACAGTTAACGCACTGGAATTCCCCTGTGAGGTGTCTCGACAAACCTGACCTCACATGAATGAGAAACTTAGGCCCATTGATCGGGATATAAACGTGTCTCTGTTTTATGGGAGTATACAGCAAACTTATGGGAGTACCATGGAATGACTTTTATGGAAGCTGTAGTAATGAGGAGGCAATAGAACTTTTTCTGAACAACTTCATCGACTATTTGGCGGAGCTGGTTCAACTAAAAATGCAGGTATCCTTAATTTTTTACGTACGTAGGAAGGGTAGTTACCCATTTCAGTCCTATCACAAGGGCTATCTGGCCTAAGTGTGCTCCACTGCCTTGCTGAAGTGCAGCCACGATAACCTAACCTGAGCTACGGTAAAAGATGTTCTACGCACCCGAACACAGAATTGACCTTAGTCTTCTTATTTTACTCAATTTCCTGTGCAATAATGCAATTTTCGTCTATCAACATTCGTACCATGCAAGCGAAGAAGGATTAATCCTTTTTATAATTAATCAAGCACGTAAGCAATAGAAATTTTCGCTGTTGAAGTAGTTGATTACATTCGCTAAAATTTTCATACTGATGCTACTTTAATTAAGTTGTGCATGTAAATAAGTATGTAATATATATTTTAGATATACATAAATACATTATGCTATCTATCTTTCCCGTTTTATCTCAAACGCTTTTGTAATCATTACAGAATATCAATAAAGAAGTTAATAGAAGAAAGCATGCTGTATGAAAGAGGAATTCAATCTGAGGACTTTGTGGTTTTGACATTTAAGACCATTTATTTGAGATCAATGAAAGGATTATTTACGGTATGTAAAACCTTCGATTATAGCCAAGACTTGAATTGAAAAAAAAATATATATGTTTTCTGGATGTTCGTTGAACAAGTATCTGGAATTGTAAGCTTATTTAAACTCTTCAATTACCTATACCTACATATATACATATACTACTACTTAGGCAGCTAGAAATGTTGGTCACTTAGTTAGCTGGTAAATAAAGCGTGGTACATATTTATTGCCCTTCCAGAATGTGGTGGATAATTATAATAAAAATAGCCAAAGGCGCAACTGAAGAGCTGCTTGTGACATTTGCTTGTCAAGTTGTAGTGCGCTTATAAAAATGTTTACTCTTGTCTGCTTTCTTAATTTCTTCTTTATTTAACGAAAAGGCCGTCATATTTTCTTTTTTATTCATATTTGCTCTTTTGCGTTCATGAACGTCTACGATGCGGTTGTTGACGATTCTTTCGCTTCTTAGGCAAAACATTATTAGCAAACATGTGTTATTATACTAGTTGTTGTTTTTTTTTAATTGCTGTAAGTCTTGCACGTTGCGTGGGCTGCTGCTCTAACTAATTTCAAAGGTAAATCTTTGTTCAAAGGCAGAGATCGTAAGCAAATATGGCATTTAACGGTTAACCAGAAACAACGATTTCGTTTATCAGGAAAAATCAAGAACAAAAAGCGCTTTCTCAGTGATTAATTCTTATTTTCTAATGTTTTTCTCACCATCACTGAGATCGCTTCGTGTGACTTATTGCCCAAGGTTTTTTAAAAACTGTTATGTTGCAATCGAAATAGGTTTCGGGAATGGTATATTTATCGTCTGCTCTGTTAGAACCAACACAATGTAAACTTAACATGAGGTTATTATAAGGGTCTGCAAGTAATTGTTATCCCTCAAAGTTTATACCAGAAAACCTATGCTATGTCCCGATCGTATATTTTTAGGGGCATGTAGTAACTCTTTTCAGGACAAAAATTTAGATAATTTCTGAACTGCTCGGGGATAGTTTTGATTCATTTTGAGACTTTTTGTTGGGATCATTCCGGGACTATTTTGAGATCACTACGGTATTGTTTTAGGTACTATTTCGAGATCGATTTGGGAATGTGTTCGGGCACGGTATTATTTGCACGATTATTTTCGGAATAATGTCGGGATTATTTTCGGATTGTTATGGAATTATCTTGGGATCATTCCATAGCCAATTCAAAATCATTACGGATTCTCATAGCGATATTTTGTGAACATTTCGGTACTATTTTGAATCCCTCGACAGGTTTCGAAACAATTCATTGATCAGCACAAAAAATTATCGGAATGTTATTATCGGCTTGTTATCGGCATATTATTCGTTTTTCATCGACGAGTTATCGCCCTGTTATCAAAAAAACTGGGCCCGTATTACGTGTTACGATCTGTGATTGAAACTCATTTTTTAAATAATAATAGCTCTGAAATGGTGGACCAGCCTAATTGCATATGTGAGCTAGTGACAAATAGTACTCGTTAGATACATTTACATATGTACATATATGTATAACCTATTATAATTTTTAGAAATAGTTTCACAGTTGTATAGTTATCGCTTGAGTGAAAATGGGTTTTTAGTCACTATTCGTAACACGTAATACGGGCCCTGTTCTCGCAGAGTTTTCGGTATACTATCTGTGAATTATCGACGTGTAATCGGGTTTACAATAGAAAAGTTATCCATTTGTTATCAAAATGTTGTTGCCGTATTTTCGATAAATATCGATTTGCTGACGTAAAGATGCCGAAAAGATTTCGATTTGTTATAGAAAAGATATAAAATTTTTATCAAAAAAAAATTCGATTTATTATCAAAAATCTGTCAGATTGTTATTGAGTTGTTATTGTAAAAATGCTGATTTAATATCGATAACTTTCCGAAAGCAAATTGATATTTTGTCGATAGCTAATCGATAAATGTTCGACAAAAAATCGAAATTTTTCGATAAAGAATCGATTATTTTCCGATAACAAATCGATGTTTTATTCGATAACAAATCGATAACTTTTCGATAAAAAATTTAGGTTTTTCGATAACAAGTCGATAAAAAATCGATATCTTTCAATAGCTCATCGATGACATTTTGATAAAAAATCGATATTTTTTCGATGAAAACCCAGTAGATATTTCACCTATTAACCGTCGATAAACCGTTATAGACGGTTTCCTTTCCCTTCTATTCATTTCCTTTCCTTTTTTGTTCATCCTTTTATTTTCTTTCCCTTTATGTATTTTCTTTCATTTTCTTTTATTTTTCTTCCTTCCGCATGAGTATTTTGTGATTTTTTTTTGCTGGGAAAATAACAATAATATTTTAGTTCTCTCAGAAAATAAAAGTTATTTTTTGAGTTTGTTTTATTTCGCTTGGAAAATTATAGTAATCCACCAATATAAAAATTATAGGTGTTGATGTACTTCTTATGTATTGGCAGCATGTAATTAAAATTTTAACCAACAACAATTATTTGCAATCCCTGTTTAAAATCTATGCAAAGCAGCTCTTACATTTTAGTGGTTAATTGTCCTGCATGAGTGTTGGTGTTACAAACCAAAGCAAGCGTTTAACGCTAAAGTGCTATCACACTATTTTGAAATCTTCATCTTTGAAATTTTCTAGCTACTTAGCTGCATTTTGTACGCTTCTTAAGTACGCGTTAATATCCGGTACGCCACATCCGCGCTGCAGCAAATAGAAAATGTTGCTCATACGCCCTGTCGTACGGACGTCGATTAGTGTGTGTGATGTTGTATGTGGTCGGCACAAAGGCTTCCTTTACAAGAGCTAAGTAAGACATTGCAAGTCTTGTTTGCTGCAGGCAATTTGTGTATTAAATAAGCTACCGTTATTTTGCATTTTTCGCATTATTTTTCCACACTTTTTTTTTAACAATTTAAATTTCTATGATGTTTAATCAGACATTTGACGTTGCTGTTTACTGAAACTTTTTTTGTCATTTATTGAAATTGATTGTGCAAACGTTGTCTAATGGTCAGTGCTAAGTGGTGCTTAGCCAGCGCGACCAAGAGGAGTGTACGAATACTTGAAGTAGCCACAAAATATGTATATTTGCTTATTTGCTTTGCTTATGTAAGTACAATTGTTAGGTGGCAGCAACAAGTGACACTTGTCAGCAATTTGGTTTGTTTGGTTGTTTGGTTCTTCCGCTTACACCTTTGGTTTATAAATTTGTATACCCATATGCTGTCGTTTAAACTATTTAGCATGCACCATCCTTAGCATATGGGCGAAGAGATCGGTGAAAGGGATTGTGAGTTGATAGGTAGCTTTAACGAATATCAGATCTCTACTTTGATATCGGACGTTTACTAAAATATTCAAAGTTTGTTAAAGCTCTTACAAAAAGATCTCGTAATAACACAGAGTTTCAGAGTTGGAGATACAGGCAGTGGTAAGCGGATGGTCAGAAGTGGACTTACATATAAGTATGTATATTTATAAAGTTTTTGACCATGTGTCCGCTGACGGAGTGTTTGCGGGTGAGGAAATATTTACTGTGAGTCCAATACACGCAACGGCCTTCAGCAAAAACCTCTCTATGGACGATCGTAGAAAACTTCCCTAGATAGAAGTGAGCCTGAATCAAATGCAGTTTTGGAATTGGCAACACGTGGCAAGAATTGGAATAAAGTCAGACCTCGCAACAATATCCACTTACCTTCATCCTGTGTTATACAACCATACGATTATTTTAATGCTGCATCCACGCTGAGAAGGAAATTTTTTGATTTTTGTATTCGGTTTTTCATGTTAAATAGCTTTACCGAGGCTGTACAGAAGTTCTTACGTTGAAATGAGTTTTCTAACAGCTGAGTATAGATAAACCGCTTTATACTAAAGCCAAAAAATTTCCTTCTCAGCGTGGATGCAGCATTAAAATAATCGTATGGTTGTATAACACAGGATGAAGGTAAGTGGATATTGTTGCGAGGTCTGACTTTATTCCAATTCTTGCCACGTGTTGCCAATTCCAAAAACTGCATTTGATTCAGGCTCACTTCTATCTAGGGAAGTTTTCTACGATCGTCCATAGAGAGGTTTTTGCTGAAGGCCGTTGCGTGTATTGGACTCACAGTAAATATTTCCTCACCCGCAAACACTCCGTCAGCGGACACATGGCCAAAAACTTTATAAATATACATACTTATATGTAAGTCCACTTCTGACCATCCGCTTACCACTGCCTGTATCTCCAACTCTGAAACTCTGTGTTATTACGAAATCTTTTTGTAAGAGCTTTAACAAACTTTGAATATTTTAGTAAACGTCCGATATCAAAATAGAGATCTGATATTCGTTAAAGCTACCTATCAACTCACAATCCCTTTCACCGATCTCTTCGCCCATATGCTAAGGATGGTGCATGCTAAATAGTTTAAACGACAGCATATGGGTATACAAATTTATAAACCAAAGGTGTAAGCGGAAGAACCAAACAACCAAACAAACCAAATTGCTGACAAGTGTCACTTGTTGCTGCCACCTAACAATTGTACTTACATAAGCAAAGCAAATAAGCAAATATACATATTTTGTGGCTACTTCAAGTATTCGTACACTCCTCTTGGTCGCGCTGGCTAAGCACCACTTAGCACTGACCATTAGACAACGTTTGCACAATCACATTCAATAAATGACAAAAAAAGTTTCAGTAAACAGCAACGTCAAATGTCTGATTGAACATCATAGAAATTTAAATTGTTAAAAAAAAGTGTGGAATAAATAATGCGAAAAAATGCAAAATAACGGTAGCTTATTTAATACACAAATTGCCTGCAGCAAACAAGACTTGCAATGTCTTACTTAGCTCTTGTAAAGGAAGCCTTTGTGCCGACCACATACAACATCACACACACTAATCGACGTCCGTACGACAGGGCGTATGAGCAACATTTTCTATTTGCTGCAGCGCGGATGTGGCGTACCGGATATTAACGCGTACTTAAGAAGCGTACAAAATGCAGCTAAGTAGCTAGAAAATTTCAAAGATGAAGATTTCAAAATAGTGTGATAGCACTTTAGCGTTAAACGCTTGCTTTGGTTTGTAGCACCAACACTCATGCAGGACAATTAACCACTAAAATGTAAGAGCAGCTTTGCATAGATTTTAAACAGGGATTGCAAATAATTGTTGTTGGTTAAAATTTTAATTACATGCTGCCAATACATAAGAAGTACATCAACACCTATAATTTTTATATTGGTGGATTAATATAATTTTCCAAGCGAAATAAAACAAACTCAAAAAATAACTTTTATTTTCTGAGAGAACTAAAATATTATTGTTATTTTCCCAGCAAAAAAAAATCACAAAATACTCATGCGGAAGGAAGCAAAAATAAAAGAAAAGGAAAGAAAATACATAAAGGGAAAGAAAATAAAAGGATGAACAAAAAAGGAAAGGAAATGAATAGAAGGGAAAGGAAACCGTCTATAACGGTTTATCGCATATTATCGACGGTTAATAGGTGAAATATCTACTGGGTTTTCATCGAAAAAATATCGATTTTTTATCAAAATGTCATCGATGAGCTATTGAAAGATATCGATTTTTTATCGATTGTTATCGAAAAATCTAAATTTTTATCGAAAAGTTATCGATTTGTTATCGAATAAAACATCGATTTGTTATCGGAAAATAATCGATTCTTTATCGAAAAATTTCGATTTTTTGTCGAAAATTTATCGATTAGCTATCGACAAAATATCAATTTGCTTTCGGAAAGTTATCGATATTAAATCAGCATTTTTACAATAACAACTCAATAACAATCTGACAGATTTTTGATAATAAATCGAATTTTTTTGATAAAAATTTTATATCTTTTCTATAACAATCGAAATCTTTTCGGTATCTTTACGTCAGCAAATCGATATTTATCGAAAATACGGTAACGACATTTTGATAACAAATGGATAACTTTTCTATTGTAAACCGATTACACGTCGATAATTCACAGATAGTATACCGAAAACTCTGCGAGAACAGGGCCCGTATTACGTGTTACGAATAGTGAGTAAAAACCCATTTTCACTCAAGCGATAACTATACAACTGTGAAACTATTTCTAAAAAATTATAATAGGTTATACATATATGTACATATGTAAATGTATCTAACGAGTACTATTTGTCACTAGCTCACATATGCAATTAGGCTGGTCCACCATTTCAGAGCTATTATTATTTAAAAAATGAGTTTCAATCACAGATCGTAACACGTAATACGGGCCCAGTTTTTTTGATAACAGGGCGATAACTCGTCGATGACAAACGAATAATATGCCGATAACAAACCGATAATACATTCCGATAATTTTTTGTGCTGATCAATGAATTGTTACGAAACCTGTCGAGGGATTTCAAAATAGTACCGAAATGTTCACAAAATATCGCTATGAGAATCCGTAATGATTTTGAATTGGCTACGGAATGATCCCAAGATATTTCCATAACAATCCGAAAATAATCCCGACATTATTCCGAAATAATCGTGCAAATAATACCGTGCCCGAACACATTCCCAAATCGATCTCGAAATAGTACCTAAAACAATACCGTAGTGATCTCAAAATAGTCCCGGAATGATTCCAACAAAAAGTCTCAAAATGACATCAAAAACTATCTCCGAGCAGTTCAGAAATTATCTAAATTTTTGTCCTGAAAAGAGTTACTACATGCCCCTAAAATATACGATCGGGACATAGCACAGATTTTCGGGTATACACTTTGAGGGATAACAATTACTTGCAGACCCTTATAATAACCTCATGTTAGGTTTACATTGTGTTGGTTCTAACAGAGCAGACGATAAATATACCATTCCCGAAACCTATTTCGATTGCAAGATAACAGTTTTTAAAAAACATTGGGCAATAAGTCACACGAAGCGATCTCAGTGATGGTGAGAAAAACATTAGAAAATAAGAATTAATCACTGAGAAAGCGCTTTTTGTTCTTGATTTTTCCTGATAAACGAAATCGTTGTTTCTGGTTAACCGTTAAATGCCATATTTGCTTACGATCTCTGCCTTTGAACAAAGATTTACCTTTGAAATTAGTTAGAGCAGCAGCCCACGCAACGTGCAAGACTTACAGCAATTAAAAAAAAACAACAACTAGTATAATAACACATGTTTGCTAATAATGTTTTGCCTAAGAAGCGAAAGAATCGTCAACAACCGCATCGTAGACGTTCATGAACGCAAAAGAGCAAATATGAATAAAAAAGAAAATATGACGGCCTTTTCGTTAAATAAAGAAGAAATTAAGAAAGCAGACAAGAGTAAACATTTTTATAAGCGCACTACAACTTGACAAGCAAATGTCACAAGCAGCTCTTCAGTTGCGCCTTTGGCTATTTTTATTATAATTATCCACCACATTCTGGAAGGGCAATAAATATGTACCACGCTTTATTTACCAGCTAACTAAGTAACCAACATTTCTAGCTGCCTAAGTAGTAGTATATGTATATATGTAGGTATAGGTACTTGAAGAGTTTAAATAAGCTTACAATTCCAACTACTTGTTCAACGAACATCCAGAAAACATATTTTCAATTCAAGTCTTGGCTATAATCGAAGGTTTTACATACCGTAAATAATCCTTTCATTGATCTCAAATAAATGGTCTTAAATGTCAAAACCACAAAGTCCTCAGATTGAATTCCTCTTTTCATACAGCATGCTTTCTTCTATAAACTTCTTTATTGATATTCTGTAATAGATTACAAAAGCGTTTGAGATAAAACGGGAAAGATAGATAGCATAACATTTTATGTATATCTAAAATGTAAAAAAAATAAAAATAAAATACTTATTTACATGTACAACTTAATTAAAATAGCATCAGGATGAAAATTTTAGCGAATGTAATCAACTACTTCAACAGCGAAAATTTCTATTGCTTACGTGCTTGATTAATTATAAAAAGGATTAATCCTTCTTCGCTTGCATGGTACGAATATTGATAGACGAAAGTTGCATTATTGCACAGGAAATTGAGTAAAATAAGAAGACTAAGGTCAATTCTGTGTTCGGGTGCGTAGAACATATTTTACCGTAGGTAAAGTTAGGTTATCGTCTGCACTTCAGCAAGGCAGTGGAGCACACTTAGGCCAGATAGCCCATTGTGATTGCACTAAATGCTTTATATTCATACGTAGGTAAATAGTCGATGAAGTGCTTGTTCAGACATACTATGCGTTGTCCTGGATAGAGCCGGGTATCAGCAGAGGAAAAGGTTCGCCTCCCCATTGCTACAGCTTCCATAAAAGTCATTCCATGGTACTCCCATAAGTTTGCTGTGTACTCCCATAAAATAGTGACAAATTTACATATATCCCGATCAATGGGCCTAAGGTTCTCATTCATGTGAGGTCAGGTTTGTCGGGACACCTCACAGGGGATTTCCAGTGCGTTAACTGAATCAAACTATATTAGTCTAGCAGTGAACTGAATTACCTCTTCCTGTTCAGTGGCTTTCCTCCTCTCATCAGCAAAATAGTTCGCAGGTACACCGCGGTGAACCGGGACTCACATCATTATGGTAGTGCACCGAGAAGCTAGATCGCATCGTGACTATTGAAATAAATTGCAACAGACGTGAGGTTTTTAGATAGCCTTCAAGCAGCGTAATTTGTAGCTATTTGCTCTGCCCGAAATACGCTGCAATGACTCAGTAGGTTAGTTATTTAGAAGATGGAAAGACCTTTTACGTAGATAACATTTCCCAATAATCGCTAGGTTTGGTGCCATCCGTGAAGATTGCTGTGGATTCTGATTATGAGGAGGGGATATTATCAGATTCTTGTCGCTCTGGGATTCAATTAGGGATTTCTAGAGAAAGGGTTGGTATTGTATAACCTAGTTGAGAAAAGTTTTGCAGGATGGTTCCCAGAATAGTGGTATGGACAAATCTGATGTCGCTACAGGTAGGCTTGCAGTCAATCTAACTGCTTGAAACTCGCCTGAAGTTTACATTTATCTATTGGGAGAGGTTCGAAGCTTCCAGCCTCTAGAGCTTTTGTGGAGAATAGTGTCACTTATAATAAGCATTACAGCTGATAGCGGTACTCTAGTCAATCTTTCGAATATGCTGTTTCTTTCCATAGAATAAGATAAGTCTAACGAATGCGATGTACAACCATTGCATAATCTCTGGCTTAGAACCCCCTTTTTTTGACAACGGCTATAGAAGGAAGTTATAGCCTTTCTGGATATGTCCTTGACACGCTTGTTTCAGTGAAATTTCTAACCTTACCCCGTTTAATTTCGAAGGATTTGCTCGCAAGGAACCAGTTCTCTACGAGGATTAATGCGGTCTGTAGTACCTCGCCTTGTGTCTGTCTAAAAATGCTTTCATGTTTCGGCGTAAGCGATAACTTGGCAATCGCTCCTTTCTTACTTTAATAATAAGGTGTCCACCATTGGGTTCCACTGTGGAGGGATAATACAGCTCCTTGCGTGGAGCCCTGGGTGCGTGCCGTATTATGGAGGAGTCTTCCAGACATGATAGGACTATAGGTGGAAGTTATTACATCATTATACCTCAGAAGCACCAACACACATACTTCTTTTGCTGTGTAGCTTTCGTTATCCTTCTTATGCTAATGGTATCACTGTTGTTGCAGCATCCTTTTTTCAAAGAGTGGTGAGAGTTCTCATAGTGATGGGGAATGCTTAAAACCATTCCCTTTAATATCATCATTTTCACCTAGGGGCTCTTTTACACGAGTATATTTTCTGGTCGAGTTTTTTTTTCGTTCAACCAAATATCGAAGGCAATTGATCGTTGAACGCCAAGAAATCGACCATAAAATTGACTCGTGTGAAAAGGTCTAAAGAAAAAGCTATAAAGGTGTCTATAAATATTTTCATTACACAACAATTTGGCCGTTATGTTTATACTTCCACCATACCATTTTTCTCGGAGAGCGCCGCGGGCCTTTTTCTTTGACAGTAGGGTGAATCAGGACTGGCTCCAACAGTACGGTGCACACTGCTCAAACCACAACCGATATTTGAAGGAAGCATTTATGGGTAGCTTATTCTTTTGTTTAGATTATTTTTCTACGTTTCGCGGATTCAACTCAAGAGACCTTAGATTCTTGATCTGGCATGAATGCGAGTATCTGTCGTTCGAAGTGGGGCGGCCCTTAGTCATCCTTTTATTGTGGCCATTCGATTCAATCTGGTTCATTACTACTAGTATACTTGTTCTTGCACCGTTGCGCATTCAATGCCATTTTGACCATTCCGCACATAAACAGTTTACTAAGTCGATTCCAAAATTTATTTTGGAACTTAAAGGGCCGCTTTCGCCAACTTTAGTTGGTCATCTATCTATAATTATTGAATTGTCCGTTTTCTCCATTCTAACTGAAGCAGCGACTATCATTTAAGTATAAGGAAAAAGGGTAAACAAAAGTCAGCTGTTTTGCCGATTTTAAGATATTCACAGCAAATGTTTGCAATTTTTTCTACAAAATATTAGCAACTTTGCATTTAACTGGGGATGGCTCACCCTGTGTTGGTTGAAAACAAATATGTCAAATGAAGCTATATTAAATACTGTAATTCTACAGTTAAATTATAACTTAACTAGAGTTAGGCCCGGTTTTTCAGTAAAAGTTCAACTCAGTTTGTCAGTTAAACTATACTTAACCTTATTCTGCAGTTCTTCAGACTACTTCAATCGAAGTTTAAGCTGAGCTTAGCGGCCAATCTGGCCGGTTTAAACTCTAGTTAACCTCTCAGTTATTTTTCGTTCGTTTGAAATGGCGTCGAATATACCCAACAAGCATTTGGGCTTGAGAACCATTAGATCTCATGTTGATAGCTAGGCATACTTCTAAAAATCTCAAAGTTGTTTCGAAACAGTGCCTCAACTCGAGAATCATAGCGTACTCAGCAAAAGAGGGTATTTTTTATAAAACGAAAAATGCTATTATTTAATTTTCAACTCAAATTATTTAATTCTCAACTTGTGGTTCTCTAACTGGACTCGAATGTAAGATTCAGTACCATAGTATTTTCACGAAAATAAAATAAGATATATTTAATATATTTTTCATTAATCACACTTCATTACTGCTATCAAACAGGTGTTTATTTCTCACAATAATCAGCTGTTGGTTTTGGTGGTACCTGATCGGAGAGATTGTTTTCAACTCCACCACAACTCGATATCCAATGTGGGATATCAACTGGAGAAATATTCATTTCGGCAGTGTATATTTCTCAAAATGTCTCAATGGTCGGAAAATATTTAAAAATTGCGTCTTAAAGAAGGTTTCGTTGTTGGAGATTCGAGAACTATACAATTTACAAAATTTGTAAAGGTTGGATAGTGATTGGAGAATGAAGTTGGATATCAACTAGAGAACTTTCTGATGTTGGGTATCACCCCCGGAACTAGATTTACTTCGCTGGAGAAATTTTTTTTCATGTTTGTTGGGTAAGAAAAAATCCGGCTGTTGCCGTATCTACAAATTATCTAGATAATAAAAAACCAATGTTGCCGCACAAAAAAGCCAACCCCAAAGGCGGCTTAAACTGTGAGTGAAAAACTGCTCAGTATTTAATTGGAGTTTAAATTTGACTAGACTTTAAGCAAACTTAGTTTAAGCTTAGCTTAGTCAACTACCGAAAAAACCGGGCCTTATTGAAAACGGCCCTAAAAGTCAACTTTTCAATTGTACCCATCTGTACTTGTACACAGGGTATTATAACTTTGATTGGATAACGGTTGACTGTACAGGTATAGAGGAATCGAGATAGATATAGACTTCCATATATCAAAATCATCAGTATCGAAAAAAATTTGATTGAGCCATGTCCGTCCGTCCGTCTGCCCGTCCGTCCGTCTGTCCGTTTACACGATAACTTGAGTAAATATTGAGATATCTTCACCAAATTTGGTACACGAGCTTATCTGGACCCAGAACAGATTGGTATAGAAAATGAGAAATCAGATGATAACCACGCCCACTTTTTATATATATAGCATTTTGGAAAACAAAAAAAGCCTAATTATTTAGTAAATATCACACCTAGAATGTAGAAATTTGACGTATGGACTGATATTGAGACTGTTGATAAAAATTTGAAAACATTGTTTAAAATGGGCGTGGCACCGCCCATTTGTGATAAAATCAATTTTACAAATATTATTAATCATAAATCAAAAATCATTAAACCTATCGTAACAAAATTCGGCAGAGAGGTTGGCTTTACTATAAGGAATGCTTTGAAGAAAATTTTACGAAATCGGTTAAGGACCACGCCCACTTTTATATAATAGGTTTTTAAAATGGTCGTGGACGAATAAAATAAGCTATATCTTTGCAAAAAAGAGCTTTATTTCAATGATATTTCATTTCCCAAGTGGATTTATAGCTATAAATAGGAAAAACTTCAAATTTTAAAAAATGGGCGTGACACTGCCCCTTTTATGACTAAGCAATTTTCTATGTTTCGGGAGCCATAACCCGAGGAAAAATAACGGATCGTAATAAAATTGGGTACACAAATTTTCCCTATAGCAGGAAATATTTCTAGTAAAAATGGATAAGATTGGTTAAGAACCACGCCCACTTTTATATAAATGACTTTAAAAAGGGTCGTAGGAAAAAATAATAAGTTAAATTTTAGCGAAAAATAGTCTTATACCAATCGTATTTTGTGCCATTATAACAAGAAACAAGAAATGGGAAAAAATTCAAATCTGAAAAATGGGTGTGGCACTGCCCCTTTCTTACAATACATTTCGCAATGTTTCTGGAGCCATAACTCGTATGAAAAATTGGTTTAACAGGAAATATTTTCAGTGAAAATGGACTAAATCGGTTAAATCGTCTTCTTTTATATAAAATATTTTGTAAAAAGTGCGTAGATGCAGGTAATAAGCTATTTCTAGTAAAAGTTGGAAAATTTCGTTAATAACCCTGCCCTTTTTTTTGTAATAACGCTTTTTAGTACAATGGCGCTTGTGTGTGTGTGTTTATTGTTCTGTTGTATCTTTATTTTAAAATAAAGAGTAGGAAATCCCCATATCTGAAGGAAAACTGCATTATTACCTGCTCAGGGTCATTGGTGTTAGCCTCTGTATCCTGTTTGTTTCTTTTAAACGAAAATTAGTTCAGAATAGAATAGAATATATGTATTATTTTGCAGCCTTGCTACACTACTAAGCACACAAACAAACAACAACAGCATTTCAGTGTTCAGCTGGGTATGTAATGTTATGGTTTTTTCACCCGAACTTTAAGACTTCCTACTTGTTGTTTAAATTAGCTTTTTTAATTAAATAAAAATCATTTTTATTTCTATTTGAATTTGATTCCATAATAATTATTTTCAAAAAATATGCATCCATCTTTGAATAAAGGTTCCCTTTGAATAAACACAAATTATTGTTTACATACAGATTAATCCATTCAATTGGGCAGACAATTAAATTGAGAATAATTTTGGCAGCAAGCGTGCTGCACAGGACATCCAGCCAATGTTTGTTTCCATAAAAGGAAGGAAAGGAAAGTGAAGAAAAAGCTCACGAATAAATGCAAGGAGAGGGAAAAAACGCTTGCTTTGCAATTTTATCAACGTTTGCATAATTAAAATAACAGTAAAAATAAGTAGACTGAGGTGATGCTCTGCGAGGCTGTGTGTATGTATGTGTGTTAATACAAGTGCTGACAAATTGATAATTTAGTGGTCTAGGAGAAGAGACAAAGACCAAACCAGACTATAACAATTTCATAAATAACTAAGTGAATGCAGAGTAACATGAATGGGTGAACGAAAGTTTGTATGTTTATTAGTACAAGTGTAAAAAACGTCAGGTCACGTTCTCACGGCTTTTATCTTCCCATACACTTTAAATGAGCAGACCCATAAAAAAAAGTACAATAAATATCTGTGAAGGGCAGAGCGACAGATGCAAGGCAAGGACAATGCGGCATTGTCAACACAATTTCTGTACAAGAAGTTTTTGGGATCTAGATTTCAATGAAAGGCTTGGCATTTACCTGTAAGCACGTGCAAGCTGACATTGTGGTAGAGCACACACACACACGTACATAAATACATATTCTTCATTAGTCAAATAATTGGATAAGAGGACAAATAAATATTAGAGAGCGCACATGAATTATGCAAGAAATGCAAATAAGATTATTTATTTGCTTTTGTTTTTGTGTAGCCGCCCTAAATTTTTTTGGATTTTTATACCCAACTGTACTTGGACACAGGGTATTATAACTTTAAACGCCTTATCGAAAATTAAGAAATCTTAACCAAATTTGATGCATGCACTTGTTTTGGCAAAGAAAGATTGCTAGTTGAATTTGCACCAAAATCGTACTATAAGCACGCCCATCTCTTTTGTTATCGATTAATTTCGTAGCGAGATAATATTAGCGAATACTGATTCTGTGACGAAAAATGGTTTGTGTTGATTGCTTTGATTTTTCATGAGGACAAATAAATTTTATAAAAAAAACATTTAATGGGCGTAGCCCCGCTCTTTTTATACCCAGTTGTACTTGTACACAAGTTTATTAACTTTCTTGGATAACGGTTGGTTGTCAGGTATTAAGAATCGAGATACATCGACTTCCATATATCAAATCATCTTATCGAAAAAAAAAATTTTATTGAGCCATGCCGTCCGTCCGTCCTGTTCCGTTTACACACGATAACTTGAGTAAATATTGAGATATCTTCACCAAAATTGGTAAGCGAGCTATCTGAACCATAATAATTGCTATTGAAAAAATGAGCGAAACCGGATGATAACCACGCCCACTTTTATATATATAACATTTTGAAAACCAACCAAAAAACCCTGATTATTTTATTAAATAATAAACCTAAATGTGGAAATTTGACGTGTGGACTGATATTAAGACCTTGATAAAAATGTAAAAAATTGGCATCGCCCACTTGATGATTAAAATCAATTTTACAAATATTATTAATCATAAATCAAAATCGTTAAAACCAATCGTAACAAAATTCGGCCGAGAGAGGTTGCCTTTACTATAGGAATGCTTTTGAGGAAATTAACGAAATTGGTTGAGGACCACGCCCACTTTTATATACAGATTTTAAAAGGGTCGTGGACGAATAAAATAAACTATATCTTTGCAAAAGAGCTTTATATCAATGGTATTTCAATTTCCCAAAGGTTTATAAAAACAATAATAGGAAAACCTTCAAATTTTAAAAAATGGGCGTGGCCGCCCCCTTTTATGACAAACAATTTCTATGTTCGGGAGCCATAACTCGAAGACAAAATAATTCAGAATAGAGCCAAAGTATATGTATTATTAATAATACAATAATATGTATATTGCGCAGCCTTGTAACACTATAAGCAAACAACAAACAACAACAGCATTCAGTGTACAGCTGGTGTATAATGTTGGTTTTCACCCGAAATTAGACTTCCTAACTGTTTAGCAATATTTGGCCTTAATTTGAACAATAAAGAGATGTCTGTACTAAATTTGGTACACGGATTGATTGAACCAAATTTGTTTGGTTTTCAATAAGGAGAAGATTAAACTACACAAAAAAACACGCTCAACCCCCTTTTTCGATATCGAAATTCGAAAATAAAAAATAGAAAAGTTTAATAAACTATTACTGAATAGGTGGTCATTAAATGATAAATACGAAAATCAATGATAATGTGAGACGAATTGACTTTGACAAAAATACATAGATTTCGAAATGAGAGTGACCCCAAACTTTCTTTCGATTAAAATTTTTCGATAAATGAAAAACATCGCCAAATTATTATCGATCGGTATACGGATTACTTGTTACTACAAAAGGATAAAGTCGGAACATAGCTATGCCAAAAAGACGAAAAATCAATGATAAGGTGAGATGAATTGCTTTAAAAACGAAAAATACATAGTATTCGAAATGAGAGTGAACCCGACTTTCCTTTCGTTAAAATTTTTCGAAACTTGAAAACAAACGCTTCGAAAAATGTGATAAACTAACAAAAAATGCTAAACTGATCAAATTGGCAATTTGGTTGATCAATGGTCATGTCCGACCCATTTTTGCTAATATTTCCACTTCATACTACCTTCAAGTCGCGATAACTTTATCAAATGCAATCTCAATTTATTTGAACCATAACAGACTGGTTGAAAACAAACATATAAGGCTACGCCCCAACTTCTTTTCAATTTGAACATCTTTAAAAATATTAAACAAATTTCGAAAAAGCTAACATTTCGATAGTTCACGTGTCAGTGGAATTGATCCCAAGACGCAAAATGCAAATTAGTTTAGTTAGAAAACGCGTAACTGCCTCTTTTCGTAAATCATTAAGAACCTTGTATAAATAGGAATATCAATATATAATTATATTATCATATAAGCTCCACGTCCCAACGAATGGATTGGTATTGAAAACGGACAAATCGGAATAGAGCGATGCCTACGTTTCGATAAGGAAAAAATAGATATTCAATAGCGATACTGATGAAACTTGGCTCATGGACTGATCCTGTGGTGAGCAAGATACTGCCTTGAATATCTCTTTTATGTATATTCACTCTAAAATTTTTGATTGATTTAACGCAATATCAGGTAATTTTATGTTGAATCTCTTGCTGCTGCTTAAAAGTCAATCCATTTCGGCTTATTTCCGTGAAAAGTCACAAAAGGTATAATTTCAAACAAAAGTACAACATACTTAGATTTTGCTACTGAGAATGTTTATAATTAAACATAAAATTCTGAAAAACTTTAAATGTGACCAAAAATGCACAATTAACGTAGTGTTATTGCTTATACTTGCAATCAAATATGTGTAAATTGCCCTCAGCGAGCACTCTGCTTTCACATGCAAAGCATTCTCATCTCTTAGTTCTGAAATAAATTTTACTGAGAAAAGTCGCCTTTGCAAATTCGGCGTTCGGTAAAAATATTCTTATATTGTATAGTGAGAAGATAATTTAATATATTAATTAAAATATATATATAGAAAGGTTTGAATTAAAATTTGTAAAAAATAAGTCATTGATAATGAAACTTACCTATGTTTATATTTGGTGGGCCAGGTCGTAAAGTTAATATTAACTTGTGCAGCTTTTCGGCCGATTTTTTTTGAATAAAACAATGTTATTTTATCTTCTACGCGTTTCCAACGCATATTCGCGTCTTTCCTCAGGAGGTTTTAATAAAATATACGAAAAACAAGATATTTATATTAATCAATACTTCATCATTGAAACAAATAACATTTTTTTCCATATTAACCCTTACTAAGTTAACAATTACTATTAAAATTACCATCGCCATATGTACGCCCATATGGACAAGAAACGACGCTTGCAATTTTTGTTTTTTTTGCACGACATTTGTAATAAGAAGTTTTCTTCTTATATTGTTACATGGTGCATTTCTACTATAAATATACATGTATATGATTTAAACTGCCGCATCTCACATATTTATAAGTTTTGAATTGTTTTTGCTTAATGAAACGAATAATTATTATTTTCCACCAATTAAAACACAAGCCTTTTAATTTAAACATTTTTTGTGCACAAAAAAGAGAGAGAGTGCAAAAATCGCTAGCAAATTTACACAGTTTTGTGTGTATTGGGTTT